>JAJOZX010008820.1:7500-65000 GCA_023014485.1 Bathynomus jamesi | reverse complement strand
CCAGCGATTTCGCCTATTATAAGATTTTCTCAACGAAGGTCTTATAATAAAAAAAACCGCTCGGAATCGTTTTTCATTTTCTTGTGGGATATATCACACACCCACACACACACATGTATATATACACAGGGTGTTTCATAACATGTGGGACGCACTTTTAGGATGGATTCAGGACCTGAAAAAAATGAAAAAAGTTTATATAAACATATGCCCGAAATCGCTTTGTTTCCGAGTTACAGCCCGTTTTTTGTTCCAGCAATTCTTTCCGCAAACTGTTTACAAACACTGCTTGCCGACAATGTTTGTGAGTGTGACGAGACTTATCTCATGTATGGCCTTGCCGCTTAATGTTTTGTACACTCTATGACATGTTTCAATATCGTTGAATGTAGAGCCATCAGTCAGTCAGAGGTGCATCGCGGTGTTTCACTGTTCGTATTTGCAACTTCTTACCGTGAATAAGTGCAGTCCAGTGAAAAAAACAACCTTAAAAGTTTTTTTGCTATTCAGTGATAGTGTGCATTTGAAGTGAGACTGGAGGCTAGTAGTATGGCCGCAAAAGGAGCGAGTGCAGAGCAATTGGGATGTTGATCAAATGAGTGCCAGTGACACCCACCCACCCCTTGTTGCAAGGTGCTAACCCCCCCACTGTCAATCTCCAGGGTGCCAAAAAAGGGGGGAATCCCCCAAGAAAACTGAGGGGTGTCCACCTAACTTTTTGGGGGGAGAAGGTGGGACGACCTCACCCCCCGAAAGGGGTATACCTAACCTAAGCGAGAGAGGAGGAGGAGAGAGAGGAAGAGACCATCCAGCGACTGCGAGATGCAGAAGCTTAATGAGAGTGCAGTGTAGCATCACTTGGCTTAGAACTCGAAATCCGCCAATTGGCTTAATCAGCTAGTTGGCAGTTGGCTTAGAAGACTTAGAAGGCATAGATGGCCTGTGTATATTAATAACCTTCGAACGAATTAAAAGCGCACACAAACGCACATACACTCCCCGACTATACGCCTAGAGATCCCCTATTATTACACACACACACACACACACACACACACACACACACACACCGTATATAAACAGATGCAAGTAAAGCCCGAATAGCAAAATATATATGAGCATAACCACCACACAAAAAACAACCACAGCACCATAACCAGCACCACAACCACCAATCGTCTAAATATAGCTTACCATCACCTAACCAAACCCTCCTTATCCATGGCTTTTACCTACCAGTTCCTGGTAGACCGACAAGGTCTCTAAATACGACCCAATAGACAGAGCTATTAAGCATAAACAAATACGTTTATGGGACCAGGGGCAACACTGTGTTTTTTTTATTAAGCTTCACATGGTGGATTTGATGTTTGGCGACCGATCTTTTATACAAAAAATCGAATAAGATAAACTAAGTTTAATACCAAAACAAATTCTTACCATAATATACCGTTTTATCCTTAAATTATAACATAAAAAGCATTAATATGATTTTTAAAACAAAAAAGATTCTATTTCGGAGTAAGTATTTCATTTTTCATCTTTTGGCCAATTATTTTGTTTCAATACAAATTTATCTTTAATAGATATTTTTATCCTTAAATTATAACAAAAAATATTAATATAACTTTATATTAAAAATAGATTGTATTTCGGGGTAACTATTTCATTTCTCGTCTTTCGCCCAAATAGATTCTATTTCAGGGTAACTTATTAATTTTTCCTCTTTTATCCAATTATTTTGTTTCAATATAAATTTATCTTTAAGACAAATATATCTTTAAACCTTATTACAAAAACTATTAATATAAATTTATAATAAAAATAGATTCTATTTCGGGGTAACTTATTAATTTTTTTTCTTTTATCCATTATTTTGTTTCAATATAAATTTATCTTTAAGACACAAATATATCTTTAAACCTTATTACAAAAAATATTAATATAACTATAATAAAAGATTCTATTTCGGGATAATTATTTTATTTCTCGTCTTTCGCCCAAATAGATTCTATTTCGGGGTTACTTATTAATTTTTCCTCTTTTATCCAATTATCTTGTTTCAATATAAATTTATCTTTAAGACACAAATATATCTTTAAACCTTATTACAAAAAATATTAATATAACTTTATAATAAAAACAGATTCTATTTCGGGATAACATTCATTTTTCTTCTTTTACGCAACTATTTTGCTTCAATACAAATTTATCTTTAAGACACAATTATATCCTTAAACTATAACATAAAAACGTTAATATAATTTTTAAAACAAAATAACTTATGGAATGAATAAGTTATATATGGCAAAGACACGCCCCCAGAATTCGGGGATCGTCCAATTAAACATAATGGGCCGGGCATGAGAACGAATCCAGGATCTCTGGTTGGCGGAAAGTCTCGCTCTCACACAGGAAACTCGCGAATCGAATATTGGGGATAGGGCTAGTCGGGGTCACGTATATAAAAGGGAACATTTTCAGCTGGATCCACAACAGTGATTTATCAATGAGTTACTAAACATTCTCTGATCATGGACACTTCCAGTCAGACACATCAGCTTTACTGCTCCCCACAGGTGTTTGAAGTCAACGACCTCTCTGCAGGGGCTACGCTCCATCTTTTCGCAGTGGCCGACCGGAATGATCTTTTCTCCACACAAAACGTTAATGATATTTGCAATGATCCTCCGTTTGAACCAGCAGAAGACTCTACCCTCGAAATGTGAGTAATTACGTAATAATTTAGTTTGTGATTCATTCTAGTGCTATATCATTCAGTGCTTAACCCTTGCAAGTGTTAGTTAATTTATAAAAAGCCATAATAAACAAAGTGAAAGGATATCTGCCCAGGGGTTCGATCTGATCCGGTATTATATTAAGTATTTAAAGAGTGAATTTTGTTTATCAAATAATTACGTGTAAACATTTATTAAAAATTAGTTTGTGAAATGCTTCATTAAAATAACATGTATCCTCAATTTTATATATATGGAGCAAATGGATTTTAATTAAAAAAGATTCAATGTGGATGAATCGTTTAATATCTGACAGGTGCTCGATACCCTGTGACGATGCTTATTCATCCAATATGATCATTATTAGAAAAATGTATGAGCTGTCAAAATAATTTTCTGTCTACAACCGTATCCTTTCTCCTTATAGGTCCGATGCGGAACTCATCATGTTATAGCTACTTTTCGTGACATCTTTGAAGAAAAGCAAATAACCGTCGGTGGTTTGGAGATTTTACAACGCAGCCAACCCAGTGACCTGAATACGGAGCTAGAAGTATTGGCTCACATCCGTTCCAACGATTGCCAGGTCGTCGGGGAATTAATGTAAGCTTTATTTCTTTTGATTAAGAACAAGACACAGTGTATTTTCATCAAGTTATTTAATGGTAGAAATCATGTTTTATAAATTAGTACAATTCAGCTTAAATTAGTTATAGATATAGCGTCCAATAAACAAGCTACAGAGCACAAGACTAACATTATCAGGGATATCTTATATTTTACACAATACAGTTACAATTTTATATATATATATATATATATATATATATACATTGAGTGCGCACAAATGGGAACCTTTTTTTATCTGCAAGCACACCAATTCATCATTCAGCTCAGTGTGACACGGGTCGAATAATTTTTAAAAATTTATAAATTCCCTTCCACGTGACATGTGCAGGAGAAATGAAAGACAATACATCCCGCAAGTATTCCTAAAATATCTTTGAAATTGTTAGGGATTCCAGACAATCTCCCGGATATGCAACTGGTCGAGAAATTTTACAATAACAGGGTCACTCCAGGGATGAGTCCCGAGTGAGTTAAAAAAGCACATTCTTTCCCTATTTTTAAAATAGATGGCCAACCAATGAATCCCTTCGCCAGCAACAATGTCGGTGTTGACAATAATTCCCCCGCATTTTCTTGTAGTTGGTAATTTCAATGTTTCATTCTTCGCAAAGACACCGATAAATTTGGAGCTTGTGATTCGGTCGCTATTCAATATCTCTGAAGTGTATTCGCGTCCATTTTAAAAGTCAGTGACTACGTTCCTGAAGTGGTCAATCTGAATTAGGGCTTGTGAGTGACTCGAGGTATACCTGTACACAAATAGGGGCGTCTATCGGGTTAACAAATCCCAATCTGACAGATGTTTCCACTCTGTTGTGGACTTAAGTGTGTATTTACACTAGCAGATAAGTCGGGTGTGATAGCAAACGGGTAAAGGTTAAATTGATCGATGAATTCTTTCTGCGTGACCCCAATCCCGAGCTCATCACAAGCGCCTGCAATATGGACCAGATTACTATAAGCTCTCGCGCAAAGCGGGAACACAGCGTCTGATGAGTAGTCCGTATCCATAGATCCGCCCAACGCAACTCAATTGACGTATAGATTTATACTTTTTAGGACGAAATTCTTGAATATAAAGGCGTTCTTTTTATATTTTCCATTCGCCGAAGCGTGATCTTGCATTCCAATTAATAGCCTTTTAGGCAGAACTCCCAGGACCACGTTTTCTATCTGCTTTGAGGCAAACCCTGCGGGCACTGTGTATAGTATGAAGTGTACTCTGTTAATTAGGCATTTTACTGTTGCGTGTAGTAAATTTTTTTCAAGTTCTACATATTTCGGCGAACTTAATTTCACTCGCAGTAAGCGCAGATATGTTTACATAATGTGAATCACAACGGGTTTTGCGCATTCTTCTTGATCAGGTTCCAGAATTATGCAGACCTCAGGAATCGTGCGGTTGTGCATTAATTTCATATACACCCCATTCGAAAGCAGTTTCTCTTGGAATGTAAAGTCTGTATGCAGACGTCCAAAACATTCCTATATCTTCTTTTTAGAATTTGTATATTTGTCCTTTATACTACTTTCGTCTTTAGGCTGATAATAGCCCTCGGCAGTTAAAAAGTATCGTTCTCTTCTTTTGAGAAGTTGAGGACATTTCCAGATAGGCCTGGTTTATATATACATCACACAGACTGAATATGGAGTGCAGGAAATTTGTTCCAGGAAATACAACATATTTATCATCACAGTCCGTTCCATCTGAATGGGCTATACGTAGTTTAGCATACATGTGCATGCAGCTTGGATCATAAAAGTAAGGGCCTGAGCTGGGTATCACGAATTCTATAGGGGCACTCGGGGAACTGATTGTGTTTAATGGGTTAATTGTAATAAAGTAACTATGCTCAATAGAAACTTGTGTTGGGGGCATATCAAAGCGGGACAGCTCCGATTTACAACATTGTGAGCTACACGGATGGAAGAAGCGTGCCATGAAGAGTCAGAAATAGTGCCACCTCTCTCGACAAGTAGTAAACAACCTATGATTCGTGAGAGCAATGTCCTCAGTTTATATCAGTTAAAAAATGATCAACCATAGGTTTCATTCGCTTAGAACACTTTTTCTTCGATGTCCTTTCACTTTTAACGCCACGTGTTGGTAACCTCTTCTTCCGGACAGCCCTCATCTTCTTCCCGCAACCACGCATTTTTCTCTTTGCATCTTTGATGATTTCATCCGGTGTACGTTTAAATGTTCTTTTAGAGCTTCTTTACGTTTAGCTCCACCCATTGCCTTCTACAGCGTTAACACCTGATTGTAACGCTTTCCTCCGGAGATATCTGGCACCGCTCTTCAGCAATGGGATAGCCGTGCGTAGTATGGTTGAAAAAATTGATCCAAGCCCACTCCCACGCTGAAATCTCACCCCTCGATAGACTGTGAAAGGCTTTCGGGTCATTATAACTGAGTGCGACGAAAGTGTAACTTCACTGTTACGCTCCCATCACCGAATGGGAATATTTTCCGTCAATCGTTCTTATATATAATGAGATATTAGTTAATAGATTAGTCGCAACATTCACATAATGGGGCTTGTCATATGTAATGCTCAAGCTCTTCCCTTTATGGTTGGGAATGTGTGCAATCCGCAGCAGACGCGCTTGGGTATCCCCAACAAATTGATGTTCCACGATATTGCTGTAAATATAGCACATGTCTGGGGATGGATAGCCAACATCCAATTTCTCCAATTTCAACTATACATTAAGCTGGACAAGTCATGTTGTGCCTCGTGAAAGGTATCTCTTTGGAACGCTGCTACATATCGGTCCTCGGTTATGATTTAGAACAATCCTTTGTCTTTAATATTTCTCTTATCCTGTGATTTTAGGGTCAAAGCATGTGCAGGGGTTTCTTTGTTTACGATTTCATATACTAAATCAGCCATAAGATTTGAGCTTTTCAAACTTCCGTTGAAGTCTCTCACAACATCCTCGGCCGCACCATAACAACTCGGGCCTAGTGTTACTGCTGTAGTGTAATACAGGCCTCCCCACTCCGGGTGGCACGCATGGTTTCATCCCTAATTACCCCGGCCTTTTCACACTCATCTCGATATCTAAGAACCGTAAAAACGGGTTCTTTATAATCAATACTTAAGAAGCTGGTGGATAGCTGAAGTTCGCATAACCCCACCTCATACAATCACGTTCCAATTCAATGGGCCCATGGAGTTCTGTTACAAAGATGGCTAGCGTGTTGTTAGGATGTATAGACAGAGAAGAGGACGGGAGTGTGACATAGAAGCGGTTATGCGCCATGTTGCATACGATTTAAGCTTCATTATTGCATCAGCTTTTATATAGATGTTGAAGTTTTCTGGGTACCCTAGCCATTTCACCAGGTACATTTATCTCTTTTCTGAACCTTTGCTTCCTAAATTTTTTTCAATTTTAAACACTATTTCCCAAAATTAAATGTCACTTTCTGCAATTCCTCACGGTAAAAGCCTACTGCGATTTCTTCCCCATTCAAACCTTCAACGTAATACATCATTATCTCGCCTATAGTTCTCATGCCCCTAACTTTAAAAATCTCACATATCCATCCCTGCTCAAATCCCTACGCGAATTTATTTCCTGAACGCGATAGCCTTATATGATAATCATTGATTTTGAACGTGTAGAGTGTGGCGGTGCTCTACGAATATCTCTTTTCACCTCACATTCTGTGTGCGTACCTCTTTCTAAAGCCTCGCTAGGTGTTGTCTCAATCATGCGATGGTGTGAGCGGTTCTATGACGAGACCAATGATCCCAGAATGTTTATATATCTGCACATGTTCTTATGTGTGAAATAGCGATACATGCTCTCCTTTATGGTATGTTGATCTCTTTCTGCTAAAGAGGCCTTATGTATAGAATTGCTAGTGTAGTAGCTGATATTAAACTCTGCCAACATGTTCTGAAAAGCTCGGCCTATAAATTTTTTCCCCATATCCGTACAAAAATAGCCTGGAACCCTGTTTTCTTACAACATCAGCGTTTTGGGAGCTTTAGCATCTGTTTCAGGCGATTTATTTTTCAGAGGAATTGGCCACAGATATCTAGAGAATTCATCTATTATGAATAGGATGCAGCGATAGCCATCAATATATACTGAATATCTTTGCATGTCTTTTAAATCCGCTTGTCAAATACTGTAGAATCAATCAAAGCCGTGTTGTCCTGGCTGTTTTAAACCTTTTTCTCACCGGTTTATGAAGTGTATAAGCTTCCTTCTCCCGCAAAAACCTCTCAACATCTTTTTTCCCTTCTCCGTCATTGTAAACACCTTTGTACAGTCTATCAACACCGCCAAAGGAGGCTGTGCTAGAAATATCATAATAGCGTTTTCTTACTATGTTAACCATTTGCATATTTTAGAGACACGTGGATAGGGTTGGCCGTTGTTGTTTGGTCTCTTCTTTTTCCTCTTCAGAGATGCTACCTTTGCGGGTGATGGTGTACTCAGTTGTGGCACATGCAAGACTTGCTCCAAGTCTTTTAACCTATTCAGATTTCCTATCATTGTTTTGGGTTAATTTATTTGTTGTACTCTTGTTTAATATGCTTCCATCCTGATGGTGAGGGTCTGTCCCACTTTCTCACCAGATCATGGACAATGTCGACGATATTCGATCCCTGTACTCTTGTTCCTTCAACAATGACCTCGCCTGTATCGGTCAACTGTATGATGGGGTCCTCACTCAATAGATTATAAAGACTTAAACCTTTATTCCTCAATATGGGCACATGTTTCTCTCAAATAGTGCGCCGGATTGTTAATGTGTTTAGTTTGTGGAAATGAACGTCTAGTGCGCATTCCGATAAAACATTGAAACCAATATTGCCCCATGTATCGGAAATTGCCCGGTATAATGGATACAAGTACTCACATGATTCTTTCATGCTGGAACTAACCCGTACACGAAACATTAACGCTTGGTATGACTCACTCCTCCACACCTGTCCCCGAGCCAAACAGCGCACCGTCTGGTCATGATCATCTAAGAGCTTGACTCGACTGGTTGTGCACTCTCACAATAGAAAACGATGGAGCTTCCTTTGAGCAGCATTCTCAATGCCGTATACGACGTATCAGTGACGAAGTCATTGTGTGTATTCAGACGTAAAACCGGTACCATTAACTATGTACTTGAAACGACTTGTAGACAAGCAAACTCTGATAAACGTAATGTTGTTTATTTAAGTGTTGAGGAGATGAATAGAGTCTTCGTGATAATTGAGAAGTGGGGTGAGGATCGTTATAAAATACCTGCAGGTGTAGGTACAAGAAGAGAACAGATTAATGATACCCCCTCTAATGCAATTGTTTGTACGTTGTGTATAAATATACGTTGTGTATAAATATATGTTGTGTATAAATATACGACTGATGTGAAAGAATGCATCTGATAATAACGTTCTTGTCCCCACGCGAAACCGCTTCATCATCGACAGAATGTTTGAAATCGTTGTTTTCCGCAAACTAAAACCGATATTCGACGCACGTGTTATGGATATGATTTATTTTGATACGGTTCTTGAATACGTATACACCGCCCTGCTCGACGGGTTTATCGAATGTAGGAATGAACATGGCGAAATGGTCTAAAGCTGGATGCTTTTTTAAAAGGTTTAGACTCTTCGAAATATCATGAACTTTGGTACAAAGAACTGGAGCTTTACAGGGCAGAGCTCGCGCACACTGTTCACCATGAAGAGTTGTATCTTTATATAATGAGCAGCATCGTTATGATTTAGAAGATTATTTCAACTGCCGCTATGCGTTGTGAAGAAGAGTTTACGATTGAAAAGCTCGGATCGGTAAGAAAAACCCTCGATTGGAAAGGAGTGTTTTTAAACTTGAGTTTAATAATAATGTGGCTAACGACGCCCTTTCTCTACGTGCTTTTGATTGTATTCTGTCCGCGTTTAAAAATAACTTGTGTGCCAATAGTAAGGTTGGCACAAAAATAGCATTGAACGAAATGAGGGCCCTTTACATCGAGTATAGGCACCTGCACACCTTGAGTGGTGAAATAATGCTAAATCGTATTTATTGTATAGTACAAAGCAACAATGATATAACTGAAGACTCGATCTCGAGCGAGTTTAGTATTTTAGTTAAGTACGGTAGAACATAAAATGTATGTATTTTAATTTTATATAAGTTTTGCTGTTTATATATATATTAATGGGTATATAGTTTTATCCTGTACTATTACTATTTTTATATAAGTTTTGGTGTTTATATACATAAGTGCGTATTTGCTCGTACATATATTAAATGGTTACATAGTTTTATCCTGTAGTAATATTATTATTTAAGAAGGTATATATATATCCTTCGCTTACTGTGTGTATTTTTGTTGTATATTATTTTTTAATGTATATTTATTTCCCATACATTAATTATTAATTATTATTTCCCTTAACTCGTTTAAATAAACAGAATGATGTAATGATGATTTATTTAATTCTTTTGGTTGTATATATAAATGATATTAAGGTATAACTGGGGAGATGGTATATATATATATATATACAAAATGGTTGTTTACGCCTTCTAAGCCGACTGACGGATTTCTAAGCCAAATGTCAAGAATATCTGAATGGCGCAATCTGGCAGCTTAAACGTTATATATATATATATATATATATATATATATATATATATATATATGTGTGTGTGTGTACAGCTGCCAATTATGCCTTCTAAGTCTTCTATGCCAACTGGTGGATTAAGCCGAGAGAGAGAGAGAGAGAGAGCCAGTGTTTATAGGTAATGTTCAGTGAAAAAGATTAATTAAAAACCTGGCGAATGAGTAGAATAATTAGCTTAAATTAGCTTAAGGGCTATATTAAATAAAATAAATAGTCGAGGTTCACTATTATTCATATCATTGTAAAACGATAGTAGTACATTATTGGGACATGTTTAATTCAATAAGGTTCCTGCAAAACATTTAAATCTATCCGTAAATAATGCTTCTCGTACTTTAGTTAATAGACTGAAAATTATAGAGAACATCACCCTCTCTCTTGCCTTTAACAAATAAATAAAAAAAATATATAGTAGTAACTGTCTACCCCCCTTTAAGCATTGAGAGCACCTCTTGCCTTTAATATATAAATAATTAAAATATATAGTGGTTAATGGTAACTCATCTATATATATGAATAAATAAATTCAATAATGGCAACCCCTGTAAGCATTGCGATCATCTCTCTCTCTTGCCTTTAATATATAAATAAATAAATTAAATAACTGGTAACCGTTCCAGAAAAAAAATTAAAATAAATAGTGGTATCTGGCAACTCATCTATATGTAAATAAATAATTAAAATAGTGGTATCTGACAACGCTCTAAATATAAATAAATAGTGGTATCTGGCAACTCCAGACCCTCACATAACAGCTGTCGGTCCCTTGAACTCTCATATTGCGTTTGGCTGCGGCCAGGCGATGGATGGTCTCTATCCGTCTTAGGTTAGGAATAACAAATAAATAAAAAAAATATATACTGGTAACTGTCTACCCCCCTTTAAGCATTGAGAGCACCTCTTGCCTTTAATATATAAATTATTAAAATATATGGTGGTTAATGGTAACTCATTCTATATATAAAAAAATAAATTCAATGGCCTCTATGCCCTCATTGAACGAAATGATGGCCCTTTACATCGAGTATAGGCACCTGCACACTTGAGTGGTGAAATAATGCTAAATCGTATTTATTGTATAGTAAAGCAACAATGATATAACTGAAGACTCGATCTCGAGCGAGTTTAGGTATTTTAGTAAGTACGGTAGAACATAAAATGTATGTATTTTAAATTTTATATAAGTTTTGCTGTTTATATAGATATTAATGGGTATATAGTTTTATCCTGTACTATTACTATTTTATAAGTTTTGGGTTTATATACATAAGTGCGTATTTGCTCGTACATATATTAAATGGTTACATAGTTTTATCCTGTAGTATATTATTATTTAAAGAAGGTATATATATATCCTTCGCTTACTGTGTGTATTTTGTTGTATATTATTTTTTAATGTATATTTATTTCCCATACATTAATTATTAATTATTATTTCCCTTAACTCGTTTAAATAAACAGAATGAATGTAATGATGAATTATTAATCTTTTGGTTGTATATATAAATGATATTAGGTATAACTGGGGAGATGGTATAATATATATATATATATATATATATATATATATATATATATATCTATACAAATGGTTGTTTACGCCTTCTAAGCCGACTGACGGATTTCTAAGCCAAATGTCAGAATATCTGAATGGCGCAATCTGGCAGCTTAAACGTTATAATATATATATATATATATATATATCATATATATATATATATATGTGTGTGTGTACAGCTGCCAATTATGCCTTCTAAGTCTTCTATGCCAACTGGTGGATTAACCCTTCGCTGCGTCCATTCTGATATGCCCTGTGCGTGCCACGCTAATACCCCAGAACGAAAGCTGTGGTATAAATGCCCCAGAAAATAAACTTGAATTATTTTTTGCTTCGTCTTTTGTTTGCCTTTAAAATAAGTTTTCTATCAATAATATTTTCAGTTTTTCATGGGTAACAAAAAAATAAAGGTAAAATAGAGATATCTTATTTAGTTAACTAAAAGTTAAATGCTGAGTGATAAGTTTTGAAACATGGTTCGGCGCATAACCCGGGGTATCGGGGCATGTTTCGCATTGAAAACGTACTCGTTTTTCTATCCCATGGGCATAACATACCCTGCATCTCTTTGTGGTCTTGGGGTACGTTCAGAATTTGATGTAATTTCTTGGTAAAATGTTTTCCAACTAGTCTTGGAACTACTGATTTCTTCAAGTTAGGTTCATCTGCAGATGTCAGTCCTTTTATAATCTCATGGCAAAAGTCTAGAATGGGAACTTTTCCCTTTTTATGAGATTATAAATTCCACAAGCATCTAGTACTCGGACCTGAATCAAATGCATTGCCAGCTTCTTATACCATTTTAGAGACTTTCTTGGGACAGAGTAATAATGCAGTATTTGGTCTGTTCGGTCTACATATCCCATATGTTTGTTGTATTCATGTACGCAAGCTGGAATGTTTTTTTCGACTCGACCTTCCTTTGACCTACGTGTTACTGTCATATCACTGTTCGAATGGTAATTGGAGAGCATGCAAACTCTTCTCTTGTCATGAAACACAAGGAAAAGCAGTTCAGGAGTCTCAAAAGCAAGTTTTTTCCTTTTGCCACATTCATAGTTTTCATAGCATGGCATAATCCCTTACGATTACTTCTAACAGTCCCTGCGGCACCAGTTTTTTATATCACTAAGGTATTTGTATAGTTTTGGTGATGTATAGAAGTTATCAGTGAAGATGTTGTGACCTTTTCCTAAATATTTTTCCATCATACTTACTACAATACTTTCAGTCTTAGAAAAATCAGCAACAGTTTCCATGGTCCCGGTATATATTTATATTTCAAAGTAACACAATTTCATCCACAAGTTTGAAATTTTTTATCCCAAAACGTGATCCTTTTGTTTTTATGTATTGCCAGAAACTGAGTCACACTTCCACAGCAACAAAGATTCATCCAACTTAGGTTCTGAGAAGTTGAATATTTTGATTCAAGAGCAGATGTCATCAACTCAATAAAGTCATGCAATTTCCATCTTCCCCCTTCTTCTTCAACGTCTCATCTGCATGTCAGCAAAATGCAAAAAAGAAAGAATGTTGGTAATCTGTCTCTTTTCATGATGCTGTAAATACTGGAGTAGCATAAAACTGTCGGTTGACCAATACATACCTATCTTGGGTTTTGTATAATACCCATGAGAAGTAACAGCCCTATAAATTGCTTCATTTCTGTAAACGTAGTTGGGACCCATGCACTATAACCGAGATGTTGATTTCAGATTAGGTGTAGCAGCCAGAAATTGAGTGCATATTGTTTGTTTCTGTAATCATTAGCTCAATACTTCTTTGGGAAAACTTCACAAAAAAACATCATACATCGTATGAGTTTGACATTGAAGAGCACCTTTATTTTCACAGTAAACTGCCACCCACCTCTGGTACAGCATATTTTCACCAATTTCCTGCCATTCAAAATTCTCGCTAGATTTGTTGCTTTAGGCAGATCTCTTTCCAAAAGTACCACATTTTCTTCATCATCGTCACTACTTGATGTGTTTGTAAATATTCCGTACATTATCTTGCGCCCAGTCATCCTCACTTTCACATTCTATATCACTTTCAGAATACATTGAGAGATATACGTTTATATCATTTCTCATCTAGAGAGGATTTTTTACGCTTATTACTGCTTGTGGATGCCATGCTGAACTGATTGGGGGAGTTTATTTCACTCCCCCTTCTGGTGAGCTGAGAGTCAGAAAATAAAAAAAGATGCCAAATACGACCATATGATGTCTAATATTAGTCAGGAACTAACTACGTTTATCAATAGGAACGAGGGTGGTTCATAGACTGTTTAATAAACGTGGAAAACAATGTTTACAGCGTCCTGAGAGAAGATTTTTAATGGTAAACATAGTTACATGCGTCCTGAGTCGGGCTTTTTATGGTAAACGTAGTTTACCACACGCACTGAAAGGGTTAAGCCGAGAGAGAGAGAGAGAGAGAGAGATGGAGTGAGAGAGAGGAGAGAGATGAGAGAGAGAGAGAGAGAGGAGAGCCAGTGTTTATAGGTAATGTTCAGTGAAAAAGATTAATTAAAAACCTGGCGAATGAGTAGAATAATTAGCTTAAATTAGCTTAAGGGCTATATTAAATAAAATAAATAGTCGAGGTTCACTATTATTCATATCATTGTAAAACGATAGTAGTACATTATTGGGACATGTTTAATTCAATAAGGTTCCTGCAAAACATTTAAATCTATCCGTAAATAATGCTTTCTCGTACTTTAGTTAATAGACTGAAAATTATAGAGAACATCACCCTCTCTCTTGCCTTTAACAAATAAATAAAAAAATATATAGTAGTAACTGTCTACCCCCTTTAAGCATTGAGAGCACCTCTTGCCTTAATATAAATAATTAAAATATATAGTGGTTAATGGTAACTCATCTATATATATGAATAAATAAATTCAATAATGGCAACCCCTGTAAGCATTGCGATCATCTCTCTCTCTTGCTTTAATATATAAATAAATAAATTAAATAACTGGTAACCGTTCCAGAAAAAAAATTAAAATAAATAGTGGTATCTGGCAACTCATCTATATGTAAATAAATAATTAAAATAGTGGTATCTGACAACGCTCTAAATATAAATAAATAGTGGTATCTGGCAACTCCAGACCCTCACATAACAGCTGTCGGTCCCTTGAACTCTCATATTGCGTTTGGCTGCGGCCAGGCGATGGATGGTTCTATCCGTCTTAGGTTAGGAATAACAAATAAATAAAAAAAATATATACTGGTAACTGTCTACCCCCTTTAAGCATTGAGAGCACCTCTTGCCTTTAATATAAATTATTAAAATATATGGTGGTTAATGGTAACTCATCTATATATATAAATAAATAAATTCAATAATGGCAACCCCTGTAAGCATTGCGATCATCTCTCTCTCTTGCCTTTAAGATATAAATAAATAAATTAAATAACTGGTAACCGTTCCAGAAAAAAAAATTAAAATAAATAGTGGTATCTGGCAACTCATCTATATGTAAATAAATAATTAAAATAGTGGTATCTGAGAACGCTCTAAATATAAATAAATAGTGGTATCTGGCAACTCCAGACCCTCTACATAACAGCTGTCGGTCCCATGAACTCTCATATTGCGTTTGGCTGCGGCCAGGCGATGGATGGTCTCTATCCTTCTTAGGTTAGGAATCCCCTTTCGGGGTGAGGCCGTCCCAACTACTCCCCCAAAGACTCTCCTCCTCCTCTCTCTCTCTTAGGTTTGTTATACCCTTTTGGAGGGGGTGAGGCTGTCCCACCTTCTCCCGAAAAGAATGGGATGGGGCGAAGTGGGGGATGGCACCTTGCAACAAGGGGGGTGGGGTAGCACTGGCACTCATCTGATCAAAATTGCAATTGCTCTGCACTCTCTCCTTTTGCGGTCATACTACTGAGGCTTATTCAAAAAGAGAAATGACAGACATGCATCTCATGTATGGACTTGCCGAGTGTAATGCGGCGGCAGCAAGACGTCTGAATGCGGAAAGGTTCCCGAATCACCATCTGCCAGATAAAAAGACTTTTCAGAGAATAGACGAGCGTCTTGGTGATACAGGATCATTCAACAAACGAGTTTGAGATGGTGGTAGACCAATCAGCGCCAGAACTGTTGAGTTGGAGGAGCGGGTCCTGAATCGCGGGGAGGAACATCCTGGTGTCAGCACCCGAAGGATAGCAGCAGCAGAAGGTGTAATATACACAACTGTGTGGAGAATTTTAAGGAAACAACAGCTTTGCCCATATCACATTCAGAGAGTACAAGGCCTTACTGAGGCTGATTTCCCACCACGAGAGGCTATTTGTACTTGGTTCCTTCAACAGTGTGCTCGCGATCCTCTTTTTCTATCCTCCGTGTTGTTTTCTGATGAGGCAGCCTTCACAAGAAATGGTGTGATCAATTTTCACAACACTCATCACTGGGCCGAAGAGAATCCTTATGCCATCATCCAGTCAAGGCAACAACAACAATTTAGTATCAATGTATGGGCAGGACGTATTGCCGACAACTTAATCGGTCCTTTTGTTTTGCCTGCAAGATTAACAGGAGAATCCTATTCCAATTTTTTAAGGAATGATTTAGGCGATTTACTAGATGAAGTTCCTCTTGGTGTCCGACGTCGTATGTGGTTTATGTATGACGGCGCTCCACCTCATTTTAGTTGAACAGCCAGAGACTATTTGGCTGACCATTTCCCTGATAAATGGATAGGCCGTGGAGGACCCATTGCGTGGCCTGCTCGCTCCCCTGACCTGAATTCTCTCGATTTTTTTACCTGTGGGGTCATCTGAAATCCATCGTTTACGTGACACCCATTGACAACGTTGAAATGCTTCGCCAACGTGTAGAACAAGGATGACAGAAAATCCGAGCAATACCTGGAATGTTTGAACGCATCAGGCAGTCTATGACGGGGCGTGTTCAGGCGTGTATTCAAGCGCAAGACGGTCATTTTGAGCAATTCCTTTGAAGGTAAGGCAAATACTTGCTGGAACATATAACGGGCTGTAACTCGGAAACAAAACGATTTCGGGCATATGTTTATATAAATTTCTTTCATTGTTTTCAGTCCTGAATCTATCCTGGAAGTGCGTTCCACATGTTAGGAAACACCCTGTATATATATCGGCTATTGATTGGTGGCGTGGAAAACGCAGTTTAATAAACAACAGGAATACCAGAGAAAAAATAAAAATCCTTCAAGGTTTAATCAGTGCCAACGTTTCGGAATGCACTAATTCCATCTTCAGGGCTAAAATAATAAAAGACCAATTCACATACAGATACCAAATACAAAATTGCAAATGTTAGTTAATTAATAACAATCTAAAATAACAAATTTAAATTATAAAAAGGTAGCTAAGATATATCGATGAATCATCAGAATTGAGGTCTAGTTTTAATTTATAAATAAATAAAGATTCCATAATTTTAAGCTTCAGGCCAGAGCTTCCGGCAGCAAGTACGACGAAACTAGACTGTGAAATTGGGTGGTTACTATTGTGTGCATGGTTGCATATGAGAGAATTCGGTGGTTTGCCAAGATGTAAATTTGTACGGACCGATTTACCTCGGTGTTTGTGAATGCAAGATTTTAGGTGTCTTTTAGTTTTACCTATAAATGACCTCATACAGTGGTCACACCTGTATTGGTAAACTATGGAAGACTTCAGAAGTGTGGGAATAACATCTTTGTATTTAAATAAATGATAAATCGATTTAGACGGTGTGAATATAATTTTTATACAAAGTTGCTGGTAAAATTCTCTGAGCAATTTTGAAAGTTTGTTTCTAATGTTAAAACTCGAGGTTCCATTTTGAGGTATAGTGAAATACACAATATCTTTGGGAAGTGTAATTGTATCTCTTGTTGTGGACTTTATTAATCTATTTAGGGTTCTACATATTGTAGTCTCCACCAATCTAGAAGGAAAATTATTCTTTGTAAGTTGTCGGATGAAATCTAGTTCGTCAGGTAATTTAAAGTAATCTGAACAGATATTGAAAGCTCGATGAGTCAGAGTCGAAATTAAATTTCTTTTAAAACTCAAAATGATAAAGGAAGAAAAGTTCGTAGTAAGACTAGCGAATGTCGGCTTTCGGTAAACAGGTTTCAAAAGAGGAATTAGTTTTTGTTATCTTAATGTCCAAAAAGGACAAAGAATTATTAGATTCAGTTTCTGAAGTAAATTCAATATTAGGGTGCTTAGAAGTATGGAACCGCAGATCACACTGAAGTTTTTCTAGTATGATCTGCGGTTCCTTACTTGCTGCAGAAATCAGTGTCTGATTCCTGGCTTCTTGAGGTTCAAACTTAGTAACTTTCATTTACAAAAAAAGTGAAACCTATAGGAACTGTCAAAAACAATTATTTGATGCAGAAATTAAGTAAGGAAAAGGCTCATTAATGAATGTAATAGAGATCTTTTTCAGTCTACTTGTAATTTTTAGTCTCTGGTATCTGTACACGTAGATTCAAGACATCTAATGAACATCATTCAGACGGGTAATTTGAAATGTACTGCAAAGGTGAATTTTGTTCAAAACAGGAAACTCCAAAAATTAGGATATAATACAGTTAATAATCTAGCAGCTAATGATCTCATTTTTAATTATTCTTCTAAAGTCCTCAATGATATTAAAAAATCTGCCCTTTGTAAAGGCCTGAAATTCTCTTTTGCTCTAAAAAAACAATTTTTATGATCATTTCCTCAACTTTCAATTATTTTTTAAGGACCTTTTTAAACATTCATACTTTGACCCACATAGTAAAAGTTTGAACTTTTTAGCTATTAATTTACATACACTAATTTAGCTTTCACTACATTTTATGCTTTTAACCTTCATAGCAATATACCTAATATGGAGGCGGAAGAGTTTCAAAGTCCAAGAAATCTGTCAAGTCATTGGTGGTTACAAGACCAGACAAAAGTAATGGCGTTGTCCTTTTGGACAGGAATGTTTATGTCGACAAAATGCTAGATATTTTAAATGATGTAACTAGATTTTTTAAAGTAAATGGTGACATTTTTGCTTTAATCCTAAAAAAGAAGATAAAATTGATAGGGATCTTAGAAAACTTAAATCTAATACTATAATCTCGGACACAGTTTTTCCAAATTATTTGTTTCTGGATCCACCCCAGGGATAATGTATGGACTTCCTGAAATACACAAACCTAATTGTCCACTTAGGCCAATTTTATCGGCACTAGGAACTTTTTGTTATAACCTTTCAAAATTCCTGGTCCCCATTCTATCACCTATAACTTGTAATTTATATACAGCACGGGATTCTTTTTCTCTTTCGTTAGAGAAATTACCACATTAAACAATAATTCGTAGACAATGGCTAGCTTCACTGTAAAGTCTTTATTTACCAATGTACCTGCTGCAGAAACTATTGATATACAGGATGTTTCAGGAGGAAAGGTCAATACTTCGGGAGGTGATAGTATCAGTCATTGTGAGGAAAAAAGTTCATATGAACATGTGTCTAATTCTGAATGGTTACGGAGATAGAGCTGTTTGAGTCTGATGCGCGCGCAGCTCTTCCTCCCCCCGCGGTGGTCCCATTCAATGGCCACCAAGGTCTCCAGACCTCTCTCCGTTAGATTATTGTTTGTGGGAGTGAATGAAAAGTCAAGTTTACAAAAGAAAGGTGGATACACGAGACGAATTGCTCGCGCGCATTTTGGATGCTGCTGCCCGCATAAAGGAACGTCAAGATCAACTCAGACAAACAACACGCGATCTTCGCACACGAGTTGCAAAGTGCATTGAGGTTGACAGTGGGATTTTCGAAAACGTATTGTAAACTAACAAATTTTTCATTTCTGTATTAATGTTAGAAACAGTAATTGGTTTCTCTTTCTTGATTACCATTAACAATGCTTTTGTGTGTGTAGATTCAAACAGCTCTATCTCCGTAACCATTCAGAATTAGACACATGTTCATATGAATTTTTTTTCTCACAATAATCGATACTATCACCTCCCGAAGTATTGACCTTTCCTCCTGAAGCACCCTGTATGTAGTGACAATCTTTGTAGTAATACTGATACGGTGCACGGTTTTAATAGAAGTCAATTGAAAGAACTACTAAAATTTTCCGTGGAATACCTTTTATTTATATTTAACGGTGAATATTTTAAACAGACTGAAGGTGTTCAAGTGGGTCTGCCCCTTGGTTCCTCCTTAGCCAACGCGTTTCTTTGCCGTCATGAAGTCAAATGGTTGAACGAGTGTCCTTCCAATTTCAAATCGGTTTTTTATAGAAGATATATTGATGACACTTCTCTCCCGTTCAAATCACCAGACCATATCCCTTTATTTCTTAATTATATTAATTCCAAGCATCCTAATATTGAATTTACTTCAGAAACTGAATCTAATAATTCTTTGTCCTTTTTGGATATTAAAATAACAAAACTAATTCCTCTTTTGAAACCTGTTTACCTTAAGCCGACATTCGCTAGTTTTACTACGAACTTTTCTTCCTTCATCCTTTTGAGTTTTAAACGAAATTTAATTTCGACTCTGACTGATCGAGCTTTCAGTTCAGATTACTTTAAATTACTCGCCGAACTAGATTTCATCCGACAACTCCTTACAACAATAATTTCCCTTTTAGATTGGTGGAGACTACAATAGGTAGAACCCTAAATAGATCAATAAAGCCCACAACTAGACATACTGCAATTACAGTTCCCAAAGATATCGTGTATTTCACTTTACCTCAAAATGGAACCTCGAGTTTTAACATTAGAATCAAACTTTTAAAATTCCTAAGAGAATTTTACCAGCAACTTTGTATAAAAATTATATTCACCCCGTCTAAATCGATTTATCATTTATTTAAATACAAAGATGTTACTCCCACACTTCTTAAGTCTTCCATAGTTTACCAATACAAGTGTGACCACTGTATGGGGTCATATACACACAAAACTAAAAGAAACCTAAAATCTTGTATTTTCAAACACCGCTGTAAATCGGTCCGTACAAATTTACATCTTGGCAAACCACTGAATTCTCTCATATGCAACATGCACACAATAATAATCATCCAATTTCACAGTCTAGTTTCGCCGTACTTGCTGCTGGAAGCTCTGCCCTGAAGCTTAAAATTATGGAATCTTTGTTTTTTATAAATAAAAACCAGACCTCAGTTCTGATGAATCAGCGATATATCTTAGCTACCTTTTTATAATTTTAATGTTATTTTAGATTGTTATTAATTAACTGACATTTGTAATTTTGTATTTTGTATCTGTATGTGAATTGGTTTGTTATTATTTTAGCCCTGAATATGGAATTAGTGCATTCCGAAACGTTGGTACTGATTAAACCTTGAAGGATTTTTATTTTTTATCTGGTGTTCCTGTTCAATATATATATATACAGGGCTATTCAAAGTGATTTCCTGATTTCAAATGAGAATATTTTTTAATGTTACAAATACAGTGATTTGTGATACATCAACCAAAAGAAAAACTGTCCAAATTTTGTCTCTCACCTCATAAATGCTCTATGTGACTTCTCTAGTTACACGAGCAACGTCGACACGATAGTCGAATTCCTCCCATACTCGCTCCAGCATGTCCGTTGTCACTGACTCTACGGCAGTAACAATGCGAGTTCGGAGCTCATCCAAAGACGGATGCTCTGAGCACCCGGTGGATCTGTTCTGTAACGTCCACGAAACTCACACTGCACTGTGACTACCGATTTACAGCTCGAAAACTGCAACACACAAAACGTCTTCTGCTGTGCGGACGCCATTTTCACACTGACTGTTTGTTGCTAGGCTAGGCCACGGCGTGACTTTGGAGCCCTCTCGCGGTGATTTTGTAAAACTCGGAGATTTCTTCTTTCATGTGGTGTATGCCTAGTTGATGCACGGTTGATGGGTACGGAAGTATTCTCAGTTGAAATCGGATGAATCATTTTAAATAACCCTGTACAGTATTATATAACATTTTCAAAATGTACATGTATAAAATATATGAAAAAGTGGTACAAAATCCCCACCTTTGAGGGTATGCGGGCGCATAATCAACAAACCTCTCATTTTCCCAACTGGAAGACGGAGCGTCACGGAAGAATGGAAATTACTCGTTAAATAAATAAATATATTTCAATACCATTGTAATAAATATAATTATGCAATATATTTTTAGCTTCAGTATATATATATATATATATATAATATATATATATATATATATATATATCCATGTCCCAAAGCTGGATCCTGTCTGCTTCGCAGATAGCTGGTGAGGGAAGCTATATTTATGGGACCTCTTTGCGAGTGACCCGTTGCCCACGTCGGGCTAGCATCATGAAAAAGAAAAACTACGGTATTTGTCATTTACCATTACTTATTCGGACTATAGTGGATTTAATTATCCCAGAAGTGTTCCTTGTTCCATGCACTGTCTGTGTGTATCATAAAAAACTCAGGGGGCCCATTCTGAGTTCATTCTCATCTTGAAACGGACATGTTATGTGCCTTGAAAAGTGGACGCTCAATTCTGCCAGTTGAGGTTTAAGTTTTGGTTTTTGGCTAAAAATATAATAGTTACCCCTTTTTCTTTGATGTATTCAATCTGACGTGAAGGCAGCGAGTCTTTTGCTTATAATGAGGTTCTAAATGTAGCAGGGCTAGCTTTAAACCCTAGATCCATGTCCCAAAGCTGGATCCTGTCTGCTTCGCAGATAGGTGGTGAGGGAAGCTATATTTATGGGACCTCTTTGCGAGTGACCCGTTGCCCACGTCGGGCTAGCATCATGAAAAAGAAAAACTATGGTATTTTCATTTACCATTACTTATTCAGACTATAGTGGATTTAATTATCCCAGAAGAGTTCCTTGTTCCATGCACTGTCTGTGTGTATCATATATATATATATATGTGTGGAGTCTTGACAAGTATTGTCCCTTCAAAAATGATTAAAAATACATAGGTTCCATTTGTTCATTTCTTTACCGCATTTACAATATGCTCAGTTCCCATGGCAACTGAAATCAATTCACTGAAGAAATTTTGTTCTCCTTTTCGTCTTTTGTTTTGTGATTAAGTGGTTAGTTTGGCATTTGTGTATGACGTATAAAGCAATACGACCAACATTAAATCTAGAATTCAGTAATTTGAGGTATTTTAGCTGTGATAATTTAGAAATATCTATGATTTAATGTATAAATTTAGAACAAATTTAATAAAAATAAAACACACGAGTATTTAGATATTATGAATTTTTAGAAAGAGTAATTTAAACAGCGTTGAAGAAAATTTATATTTCGGAGTTTTAGAAGCAAAAAATTAAGAAGTATGTATTTTTGTATTTTTGTTTTATTTCCATTATTTAGGATAACATATTTCTCTCAGATGCTTTCTTCAGTTTAATATAATATCATCTTTATAATTATTATGCTAGAAAAATTCAGATTGCACACATGGAGTAAAATATTAACACGAGAAAATCTATATTATTTATTTTTATTCGTTGCAACGTCAAATGTCGTACGCTAGGAAGGACCTACAACTGGACCTGAGTAGCATGGACGCAGAATGGTAGAGTGCAACTGCATGCAATGTTGATCAATGTTGCATCCTCCATCCCACCCCCAGTGCCAGCACCCCTTCCCCCCTTCTTGCAAGGTGCCGCCCTTCCCGAGGGTGCCCTCCAAAGGAAGCAAGGGGGATCCCCTTCCAGCTGCCACAAGCTGGGGGAATCCACCTAACCTAAGAGAGAGAGGAGAATGAGAGAGACCATCCATCGCCTGAGACCGCCGGACGCATAATAAAGTTCTTGGTCTTTGCACTTGGCTTAGAAGGTCTTAATCAGCCAGTTGATTTAGAAGACTTAATCTGGCTTAAAAGGAGTATATGGCTTCTTTAGGTATATAATATATATATATATATATATATATCATTAACTTTTGATTTGACAGATTGCGCTATTTATTTAATTAATGGAGATGTTCTTGACAGCATCAGATGGCTTAGAAATCCGTCATTTATCTTAAGCAGCCAGTTGGTTTAGAAGGCGTAACCAGCCATTTGGTATAGTGTATACATATGTATATTTATTGTAGCAAACGTGCATCGCTTATATATATTCCCATCACCGCAGTTAATTCTTAATATCGTTTATATATATACACACCCAGGAAAGCATTTATTGGATAATAAAACACAACTACATCAGTCTGTTTATTTAGACGAATTATTGGAATTAATTTCATGAAATATATAGAAAATAAATATACAATCAAAATAGTTCATAATAATTCTATACACACTTTAAACGATATATATAAATATATACTTTCTTAAATAATAATATTAGTACATGAAAAATCTATATACACATTTATATTAAATTTTAAAATTTTAACAAATACATAGAAAATAAATATACATTCAAAAAGTAATATATAAACATGAAAATAATACAGGAGAAATTATATACACATTTATATTAAATAATAAAATTTTAAGAAATATGTATAGAAAATAAATATACTGCAAAATAATATATAAACATCAAAATAATAATAGTATAGGAGAAATCTATATAAACATTATGTTCTACTGCGCTTAACTAAAATACTAAACTCGCAGGTGATCAAGTCTACAGTTACATCATTGTTGCTTTGCTGTATGCAATAAATACGATTTAACATTATTTCACCACTCAAATTATAGGGATGCCTATACTCGATGTAAAGGGCCTTCAATTCGTTGAACACTATTTTTATGCCCACTTTACATTTGGTTGGCAAGTTATCACTCTCTTTAAACACGGAGAGAATACAATCAAAAGCACGCACAGAGAGGGCGTCGTTAGCTACAACATCATTATTAAATTGAAGTTTGTAAACACTCCTTTCCAATCGAGGGTTTATTCTTACCGATCCGAGCTTTTCAATCGTGAACTCTTCTTTACAATGCATATCGGCAGTTCAAAATAATCTTTTAAGTGGTAGTGACAGTTGCTCATTTTATAAAGAATTAGTTCTTCAGGTTGAACGGTGTAAGCGAGCTCAGCCCTGTACCGCTCAAGCCCTTTGCACCAAAGTTCATGATATTTCGAAGAGTCTAAATCTTTTAACCCTTTCACGCCGACTGGGTCGAATACACACCGTTTCAAATACATGCATTTAGACTTAACGCTACAAAAACGTTCGGCGTCAAAGCGTTAAATAAGCATTCAGTTCTATACCATTCTCGCCATGTTCAGTCCTACACTCGTAAACCCGTCGAGGAGAGCGGTGTATGCGTATTCAAGAACCGTATCAAAATAAATCATATCCGTAACACGTGCGTCTGATATAGGCTTTAGCTTGCGGAACCCACTAATTTCAAGTATTCTGTCAAAGATGAAGCAGTTTCGCATGGGGAGAAGAACATTATTATCAGATGCATTCTTTCACATCAGTCGTATATCAATGCATGGCTGGTCGCTATTTGTACACAACGTACAAACAATGGCATATGAGGGGGTATCACTAATTTGTTCTCTTGTACCTACACCTGCAGGTATTTTATAACGATCCTCGCTCCACTTCTCAACATCACGAAGCCTCTATTCATCTCCTCAACACTTAACTAAACAACATTCCGTTTACCAAAGTTTGTTTGTCTACAAGTCGTTTCAAGCACATAGTTAACGGTACCGGTTTTACGCCTGAACACACGCAATGACTTCTTCACGGACACATTGTATACTGCATTGAGAATGCTGCTCAAAGGAAGCTCCATCGTATTCTATTGTAAGGAGTGCACGTCCGGACGGTTCAAGCTCTGAGATGACTATGAGCAACCAGTGCGAGGTTTGGCACGGAGATAGGTATAGGAAACGTGTCACACGGGTGAGTCATACCAAGCGGTAATGTTTCGTGTACGGGTTTGTTCCAACATGAAAGTCATGTGAATACTTGTGCCCCATTATACTGGGCAACCGTTTAGAGAATTTTTCCATCTGTGACACACGAAGAAATATCAGCTTTAATGTTTTATTACTCCCACTCGCAAGAATGCGCACCAGACATTTTCGTTCAGGGGGATTTTCACGAACTAATCACATTTTATTCATACTCCGGCGCACTATTGGAGAGAAGCATGTGCCCATATTTATCCTTTTTGCTTAGCAAGCGATACTCGTCTCCAAATTCAATTAAAAACTCACGCAGGCCTTTAGCCACAACCCCATTGCAAACCTCTTCATGATATATATTAATGTAGTGGTAAAAATATCTCATATTGTCCATTATGACAAGATTTACTTCTCAGCCGCAGTGTACGAGTACTCGGTATGATGCAGCATGAAATAATACCGCCTGTCACCCGACTCATCAACAAGACTCACTAATCATACCCGTTGCTTCTCTTCTGCAGGTGTTGTTTCTTCCACTTCGCGGTATATGTAAGCTTTTATGCAGTTTAGTCCTACAACATAGTCCATTACATCGTTTGTGCCACGAAATCCTGCATTGCTCTCGCCAGAATAGCCGTAGAGTATTTGATCCTCTTGTTCCTCAAGCTTCACACTGTTAACTGTATCTTTAATAGCTTCAAGGGATGGAAGCATAGGGATTCTTTGAGTGTTCACCACATCTTCAGACTTTAGTGAATACCACTTCATAAACGTCGTGCACGCACTATTAAAGGTAGCCATCAGTATTGTTCGTCTACGTGAGATTTCTTCAAATACACGTCTGACATCCAGGGGTTGCAGCGTCAACTGAGCACGGATGGGTAAAGATATACCCAGGTAGTAGCATGTGTCACGTGACCTTTGTTCGATCATACAGGGGGCAGAGCTTAGGACTTTTCCTGTACATACGCATACACACACAAAGGAGAAAATGAAACGCTAATTGAAACACGATTTATTTAATAAACATATCATCGAATTATTCAAGGTGTATATATTCAAATACTGTAAGTGTAATAAATAAAATAAATATAATAAGGAAATATATATATATATATATATATATATAACGATCAGGGGTTTTGGTTGTTTTTGCTGGAAAGCCGATCAGCCCACTCTGATCGAGCAAACTGGCGGCACGCAGGTAACCGATCGCCCTCTCCGGAGTGGACCAGAGGTTCAACGCACAAGTGATGTTGTGTTGTGTTCTATGTTGTGCTAGAGCGGTACAGTCAGTCATAATGTGTTCATTTGTTTGTGTCGTGGCACAGGTGGCAGGTGTCGTCTGTGGAGTTGTCTAGTCTGTGTTTATATGTCTGGAAGTTGGGGTGATGTCCACATCGGAATCGTGCTAAGTTAACTCGATCAAATCTGCTCAGGCTGGTCTCTGACCTGTCAGAGGGTGGCAGTTTCGCACCTAGGACCGCATTCGGACCGAGTCGTGTCAGTGCTTTGTGGGTTAGGTCTGTGTGTATGTGTTTTCTGTACTGTGTGATATCTGTGGGGCATGGTATGGAATGGAGTATTTGGTTATAATATCTCTCTGGTGTTACCTTAATGGTGCGAGGTGTTGGTGCATGATTGTACATGTAGTGGCACGGCAATTGTGACTTAGTTGTCGCCGTTGCCGTGAATTGTGTTCCCCTCATGTCTAAATGTTCCCTAATTTTCAGTATTTTTGTTTCTGTTCTATTGGTGTTGTGTGAGTACATCCTGTAATGATACGAAGTGCGTTGTTTTGTATTGGCTGTAAGGTGTTTATGTGTGTGTTTGAGATAATGGGTGCCCAGCATGGGCTAGCAGAGTTCATAACTAAGCGAATATATGTTGTATATGAGTGATGTTGTTTCCTGCTGGTGTCCAAAGTTTGTGCCTGTTAGTACCCAAACGTGTTAAGTCTTGTCGTACATTTCTTTTTAGTGTCCTGAATGTGGTTTGCAAAAGATAATGATGTGTTGTATGTGACCCCAAGTATTTTGGTCCTGTGAGTGTGTGGAATGTTGGTGTTGTTTAGTGTAAGCTGTGTAGTTATCTGGTGTTCGTTTATATTGCTTGTAAGCAAGGTGATGGTTGATTTTGTGGGCGCTACTTTGAGTCGATTGTGTGTGAGCCAGTCTTGTATACTGTTTATGAATGTTTGTGGGTTATTTGTGGCCGTGTCGATGTTGTTGTGGGTGGATGCTAGAGTGATGTCATCTGCATATGATGATAAGGTAAGCGTGATATCTATGGGTGTTGGAATATCATGCTTGTGTTAGTTGAACAGTGTTTGTGAGAAAACAGAGCCTTGAGTGATCCCGTTCGGAAAAAGCTTGTTTTTGGATGACTTGCCATTAAATGTGACATGTGAGTATCTTCCTGAAAGATAGTTGTTGAGCCACCTTTTGGTGTTATTGTGCATGTTTGTGTTGAGTATTTTGTTTATGAGAGGGAAGCGTGGGATAGCATCAAATGCTTTACTAATGTCTATTGTTGCTAATAGAGTACGTTGAGCTGGTCGTTGGGAGTTGATGCCATCCATGATGTGCTGCGTGAGGTTAGTGAGTAATGTCGTGGTTGAGTGGTGAGGTCTGAATCCATGTTGAGTAGGCGATAGTGGTATGTGTGGGTTGGTGATTTGTAAGATTAGTCTTTCTGTTACTTTGGAAGGTGTGCATAGTAAAGTAATGGGTCTATAGGAAGCTGGTTCTGTTGGATTTTTGTTTGGTTTGAGTAGTGTAATAATTTTAACTTGTTTCCATATGTTAGAAATAATACAGTGTTGGTATGAATATGTGCTGATGTTTGTGAGGGATAGTATTTCCTGTGTGCCCAAGTGTTTACGGTGTATGTTAGATATGTTGTCTGGTCGACTAGACTTCGAATTCTTAATGTTTTTGATGATCTTGGTGGTCTGGTCTGTATTGAAGGGTGTAATGGTCGTGTCGAGTCTGTAGGTTTTCTTGTGTCTGGCTGTTTGTGTGGCTGCGTGTTTCTGGTTGTTTTCTCTGTTTAGGTGATTTATCTTTGTGTAGTGATTAACTAGAATGTTAGCTTTTCGTGTATATGTTGGGATATTATTTTGGCTGCGACAGATAGCCGTGTGTGAGGTGTGAATGCCGCTGTTAGAGTGGGCAATGCTGTTTATAGTCTTGTATAGCCTGGATATATCTGTGGAGTGGTTTAGTGTTGTTATGAATTCCCTAAATGTTTCTGTTTGTTTTTCTTTAAGTTTGTTGTTTATTTCTGTGTTGAGCTGTTGTATCTGCTGTTTTATGGCTTCTGTGTGTGGTGTTTGTGTGATGTTTGAGGTTGTTACGTTGCCTTATGAGGTGGGCTATTTCTCTAGTGTAATTTGGGTTGTATTTCCTAATGTTGCCCTTGGGTATGTATTTGTTTGCATTATTGATGATTTGATTCAATATCTTGAGTGTTGTATTGATGTTTATGATTGGTGTGCTTTTTAATGTGGTGGATTGTTCTTCATTTTGTATTTTCAACTGTTCCCAATCAACTTTCTTGTAAATTCTGTAAGTGTGCCTAAGGCTGTTGGGAGAGAGTGTAGAACGTGTTGTAATGATAATGGGCAGGTGGTCTAATGATAGTTGTTTTTCTGTTCTCCAGTGTGTATGTGTTGCTAGTGAGGGGGAGCAGAACGTTATGTCTGGGGAGGAGTTTGAGTATCCTGCTTGATGTGGTATGTGTGTATGTTCTGTGTTGTTAAGGATGAAGAGGTTGTTTAGTTGTGTGGTTATGTTGACGCGTCCTCCTAAGATAACATTAGTGAGAGAGGCCAGATGGTGTAACTATGGATTGTAATTGTCTGGCACCTGAGTTGAACTATCTGGTCGGATGTAAATGTTGATGAGTGCAGTGTTGTGTTTTGCGCGTGTTTTAATGTTAACTGCCTCTGTTTCTAGCGTTTTATCTGCTTCGATTGTGTTTGTAATGTTTTGGGTGGCATCAATGTAGCTATTGCTTTCACGTATGTTAGTAATGAGTCCACCCCCGTGACCCCCAGTATGATCTTGACGGGACGCCGTGAAGTCAGGGATGGAGGGTGTTTTGTGTGTGCGTTTGAGTTTTGTTTCTTGTATAAGTGCTATGTGAATGTTTTGTTTGGGTACGAATTCCCTAGGCTGCATGATTTTGTTTGTGAGGCCATCTACATTGTACTGTAATACGTTAATATTATGCTTCTGTATGTGGCTCATGGTCCTACTGTGTCCATGTCTTTGTATATGGTGACTTGTGTAAGTTGTAGTGGGGCCGGATTTGTCTTAATGTGGCCGGAGAGCAAGAGTAGTCCGAGGAACGTCCGGCACAGAATTGCTCCCAGTAAATGAAAAAAAAATAGGACGCTGGTATAGGTCCGTCCCCGGGAGCCGATCGGCACTCTTACCGTGCCACGCAACAGGCCGTCGACTGCCAGTCTGGCCAACCGTAAACTGCCCCTGCAAGGAGATTTGAGGAGGTTTGGCCACTAGCGCGTTCATATCGCCTCTTCTTCGCGTTGACGTTCCACATTTTTTCGTTGACGTTGACGCGCTGACGTGTCCCGAACTGGAGGATACAGCCACTGTTAGAAGCTTCATCGTCAGCTGCTAACTTTTCGTTTTGATACTGTTTGTAGATTCAGTTATTACTGTGAATCTATTAAAAGAACATGCTCTCTTATTTCGTGCTTAACCTTCGTTTGCAATTTTGTGATGCTCTCTTTGTTGGAGTTCTGAAAATGTATTGCCCGCCTGTCTGCTAAATTGTCAAATAGAAAGAGCAAGTATGAAGTATTTGCGTATTACTGTTAATTCTAGCAACCCGCATTGTTAAGCCGCATCTTCTGAAATGGACGTTATGGAGCAGCCTGTATCTAAAATAGCTCTCACCTGATGACCATTCACGAGAAACGATCTCCTTTTTTCACGTTGTTCTAGCTAGCTGTTCAGTTTTTTTAGAAACAAATCTCAGTTTTCTGCTTAAAACGGCTCTTTCTTATTTTAAAATTGATTGTTCAATGAATACACAGTTGTTACAGTTGTTGGTAAAAGTTGCTCGTTTCTCCTTCACGCATCCAGTTTTGGAGAGAATCCTTAAATGTTCTTAGTTCAATGTAGTTGTTTAACTAAGTCTATCTTTCGATAGAGATATAAGAATGAGGTATATGAGTAGTTCGGCTGCTAATGTCTTGTGCTCATTGACCCTTGCTTGATGGAGTTGGCGGGAATAGAACCATATAGGGGTTATGGTAGCCAAAGGGTACAGTATCATACTATCATAGGTACCATGCACCTGGTAACGTTTCTTATAGGTCAGTGATGGCGAACCACTAACCCGCGGGTCAAGTACTGACCCACGAGGCAATTTTTAGTGACCCACGAGCTTTTATTTAAATAAAATATGACTTTAATTTTTAATATTTTCTGCCTTAGTTTTAAAGTTATTTTATTCTCCTACCGAAATAAACAGCTGATACACATTGAAATGTTTTCAAACGTATAGTATACGTATGGAAAACTAAATTTATTGATCTTAATCTGAAGTTACAAGAAAAGGAGTTGGAGTCGTCAATTTTGGGTGTAACAAGAGAACAATCAATAGAAAGAGTAGAGAATCTTATTCTTGCAGAATGGAACTCTTTACCAAATTCTTATGCATCAATGAAAAAGCTAGCCTAAGCTCTGCTAACAATGTTTGGTTCATCTTTTTCATGTGAGCAGTTGTTTTCCTCCATGAATTTCGTCAAATCTACCACTAGGAATCGCCTTGGCACAGATATGAGTTAGACAATATTTAGACAACTAAATATAAACCTCGGATCAAAGCATTAGCAGCTAAAATCCAACAACTTTCTCACTAAAAATAGTAAGTAAAAAAATTATTGTGACCCAATTTCGTTTTTTCAAAAATCAAAAGTAACAAAAATGACCAGCCAGCAAAAAAGGTTCGCCACCACTGCTATAGGTGTTACGACACACTTTAGTACCCCTAAGTTCCCTCATACACCCCAGCTTCTGGGCCCGAAAATTGAGGGTCCCTACAGTCAGTTGGGGCGGTTGGTCGCCGTCATCTTTCAAGCACACTAGCTCCTTCAACGAATCAAAGTTAACGATCCGACGGTTCGCCTGGTTAAGCGTAAGGCCCTTCGCCTTCACGATATATTTTATATCCTCCCCCACCCTCACCCGTACCCCATAAGATTTGGACCTGTTGAGACAAAAGAGTCGGCGTATGCGATGTCACTATACTCATCCTTGATCTTATCAGTCAACTCTCCGAGGAATTCCCCAATAGGCGGCATGTATTCACCCTCCCTCGCTGTGAACATCACATTATCGGTGTCGGCGTACAGAACCCTCCAACCAAGAGAATGCAATAGAGCCCAAAGTTTGATGCGAGCGTATGCGGTTGTGAAGGTATGTTTGCAACACGCGATGTGTCTGTGGCCAATTCGGTAAAGTTGGACTTTATTATGTACGTATTACCTACATTCACGATATCCATGACCTCTTTATCGGGAGCATTGGCATAATCCCACACCTTGTTATACTTTGGGCAAGATGAACCTTCTCCTTACCTGTATTCTCTGCAATTGGCAAACGGCTAGGGACAGCTCAGGGCTTGTATATACACCTCTGATCTTCGGCTGGTTGATTACAAGCCCCATTGTTCTTCTCTGCCCACTTCATGCACAGGGAAAACATGAGTTTGTGGTCTATAGCGACGGGTAAGATCGGCATCAATAAATCGCGAGGGGGGGGGAACACGTATATGAAAGAAAGACCGAAACAGTTCTTGTTCAAATTTGCTGAGAACTCCTCGATGGCGGGCAGGGATGGTCCCAACAGCTTTTCAGGTGCACCTACGAGGTACGGATTGCTCTTCATCACGTAGGGGTATAAAGAGCAGAAGTCGTAGTAATGGAGTTTCATGCTCTCCGTATGCGGAAATATAGCTTGAAGGAACACCAACACCATTGAACGCTTGATCGTGGTTATTTCTTCACGGTACTATCCATCTGTTTCCAGCCGTGCATCATACTCATGCTCCCACAAAATCTTGTGAGAGAACTGGGTGTGTATAAGCTGATCGCTGGTGCAGGTCCATGCAAGACTGTCGGCAGGAGATCTACCGTAGATATCTCCTACGATTCAACACTCAGAACGTGGGCATCCATGCTCCAGCAACCATTAAAGGAGTAGGCAGTCTTCTCACCGATAACCCGGTCTTCGCTTAGACCATCAACCCAAAAAACACGGCCATTGACCTTAATGGCAATTACCCCGTGTTGCGAGCGTGTTTTATGTATACGCCGGTTTGCTGCTGTAGGTGTATGAACCAGTAAATAGCCTTGTTTCTATAACTGCGCGGGGCGTTTCGACGTTTCGAGGAATAACGGCTAAGGTGTCTTGAATGCAGTAAAACATAATGAGGCGATCGTGGTTGCGGCTTGTAGTGGATCACAGTTGAAACGGGTTATGTGCATCCTTCTAAATGCTTGAAAGCATACTCTAAGTACATGTACGTCATTCACACAATAACGTTCACACTCATAGGCTATATTGGAAGGGTTATCTTCATTAAAGCTGTTGTAGTAGCGATCAAAATTTTCACGCTCACTATCCTGCGTAATTTAAAGTGTCGCTAGTGAGGAAAATGTAAGGGAAATACCCTTTTGAAATATGATAATAAAAAACCACTCTAATAGACAGAGTTTATTTCCACAACAGTTTAGATGCCCACTGGCATCTTCTTCGGGTGGATACAGAAAATTCGTTTCTCTGTATCCACCGGAAGAGGATGCCAGTGGGCATCGAAACTGTTGTGGAAATAAACTCTGTCTATTAGAGTGGGTTTTTATTATCATATTTTGACCTTCACGTAGAAAAGTGAAGTTTTTTGCATTTACCCTTTTGAAACTTCGGCGGCTACGCCCATTACCTTCGGTAGCTTGGCTAATTTGCAAGATGTGAACAGCAGGGTGTCTTTAAACTGTACGTTACTTCTTATTTGCATCTGCATAACCTTGTTTCCTCTTTTCAGGGAATCACCTGTAAATATCTCCGATGATTCGTACTGAAGGAGTTCCTTATAAAGGAACTGTGTCAAATTTTTCCCCGTTATGGGCACGAATATAGACCGTCATTCTGTTGAACTTGTCCGCTAACTTGACAATAGAGGACACAAAGAGTTTCACAAGGCTGTCGTGTACAATCGTTTTAAAAACGTTTGTTCGTTTACCATATTTGTGACATTCATCACTCAGCCTCCATGCACTTATCGCAGATAATCTGACTTACAAGTAGATGTGTGATAAAATCTTTGGTTTCAGAAACCATATGTGTTTCTATATCGTAGTACACAGTTATACAAGGTCTATTTTTAGGTTTAGCATCTTTCATATAATATACATGCTTTACACCATCTGCATTATATTCTCAGGGCATGTAGAACAGTGAATTTTATCACATTTATGCTTGAATTTCCCCAAATTATCCATTATATTAAACATAGCACATTCACAGGTTCTCATTTTCCTGTGCGTGCCAATTAACTTATGGAGCTCAAAACAGTTATTATTGAAAAATGTGCGTCAACGCACATCACAATCCCTCTTCTCAGTTTCAACTACACGGCTTTCACATTTGGAGCTTTTACACTGCTCACATACCATGTGACAATCCTTGCAATGTTTCACTATATCATCCGCAAACTCGAGACATCCCTTACACAACTCATGATGCCGTCCATATTTTCGACTTTTAACAACTCGCGTAAAGGTCCCTTATATTACGGATGGGGAGGTACGTTGCCCCTGACGGCCCTAAAATAAGTAGGGGTCTTATACAATCTCTCACACTGCTTTTAATAATATACAGTCCTACGACGATCATCCATTCCAAATACAATTATACGAGCATTCATTTCTTGCTCTACCCTTCTCAGCTCTTCAGAACCCATATTACAGTCAAACTCAAGCTTGCAATCTGAAGATAGTTTACGGGCACGCTGCACAACCGTAGGCAACCAAAATTTTGGGCCCGTGTAAACATACTGGCCAAGACTAATGTTATAAAGCCGCAACAACACTCAGTGTTTGTATGCCGTCTGTAAATAGCCTGAGAATTGAAGTTATGAGTATAAGATGTGGCACTATCACCCGCAACACGGAATAAATGGTCAATATCTACCCTGAAGTTATCCATATTGAAGGCTGTACTACGTTGAGAGGCCTGCACTTTACAACCTAATATGTATTCTATATCTACAGAGCCAAGCGTCTGAGTGGTATTACTACACAAAAATCATCTACATTCCCGTCATCTGACCCAAACCCGAAAGACAGCCTCGTCCTGACTTCACGTTCGTCACGGTTCTGAGGGGCAAACTCCACAATACGTTCAACTACGCGTCGCAGACCGTGTTCAACGTTAATGTTATGCAGGGTTACAGGGTCAACTCTGACTACATACCGATTTCTAGTCAGGGAACGAGAAGCTGCTGGTGTTGTGGAGGATGTGCCCGGAATTGAATAGGAATAAAAGGATGTACTTTTATTTAAGGAAAGAGCTAGAGTGGGGGTTGTGTTGTAAGACGTAGAGGGTTGGAGCTCTATTGATGGGAGTCGGACAACCGGTGCACTCCTGGCACGCTTTATACCTGACGTGGAATTCTCTTCATCATGCCTTCGCTTTGAATTGTCGCGTGGTTGTGCTACAGTCGTCTCTGATGTGGGTTCGTCAGCGGGGATGGAGTCTGTGACCACAACTACACCATCAGGATCGTCTGCAATATCGATGGTGGGGACATGATGCTGTAACTCGTCGTCATTCACGGTTCTGTGGAAGAAGAAAAACAAGATTGTAGAATATAAGGAACATCACTTAAATTTTTATTATATTTTGTAAATGTTTCACTTAGGAATGTGACGTGTTAGAGATAGATTCTGTAGAAAAATTCAGGATGTGGTAAAACTGTGTTCATGCTTAAAATCATTAAAGATAAAGGAGAGATGTTCTTAAAATTTGTGCATAAAGTTATATGGTGCTATTCGACGTCCCAGTCAGTATTCAACGAGTACCAAGATGATATTTTGTTCCACAAAGGCGTATATGACGTAAATTCGTTAAAGGGAAATGAACATACAGTCACTATAATTGATGATCTTATGCTGGAAATGGATAAAACGTTTGGCGAGACATTTACAGTGTTCTCCCACCATCTTAACATAAGCGTATTCTTCACCAATCAGAATATATTTTTCAAAAATAGATACATGCGCGATGTGTCGTTAAATACACAATATCTACTCTTATTCGTGCAACGTAGAGATGTGTCACAAATTGGGGTATTAGCCAACCAAATGTTCCCGAATTAGCTTAAGGAGTTTTTGGAAGTTTATAAAGAAGCTACAAGTCGGCGTTACGGATATTTGCTTTGTGATCTTCACCCTCGAAACACGTTTATAGTGCTTGTAAGAACGAATATATTCCCAAACGAGCCTGAAACGGTGTATATTCCAGAATGACAAAGAGGCTAAAGAAATACCATGAATTAATAAAAATCTACTATCGATTGCCCCGAGCAATGTAACAGATGGTTTTTTAAAAATATCGACTCGGACTTTTTAAAATGTATCTGTGAAATCCCTCTTAACGTTACAAAGTGTAATGTGCCAATGAAACCCCCTCAGAAGGCTCGCCTACGTCGTTACAAGAACATAATACTACACTCGCTCGTAAAAGTCAAACTGTCGGGAAGAAAAAACGAATTATTGTACAAAGAGGGGGATCACTCCTCCCCATCTTATTTTCAATTTTGAGGTGTTTACTGACTAGATTAATATAATGAAGAAAGTGGTAGTAATTCAACACGAGGTGTATGCTTCACTGCAAAGTTCAAAGAATCCAGACATGGTTCTAGAACCCTGTAAATGCAAGCTTAAAAGAATGAAAGTGAATTGTTAGCCCTATTAAACAGTGAAAAGTCACCTGATGAGAAAAGAATCTTATAACTACAAGCTCTGCAGAAATTTTTCCACGAGTACGAAAATTATAAGAATCCGACAGATATCCCCGTGGTTATTAGGCACAGCGTGGAAAACGATGAGCATGGGGACATAGGACCTGGGTCCGACGTTAGAGACCAGGCAAAGAATAACGGGTCGGCGCCACAACATATCGAGCATGTATTGAAAAACAGCCTCCCACATACATTGAGGAATAAAGGTTTAAGTTTTTTTAATCTATTAAGTGAGGACCCCATCATGAAGTGGACCGATACAGGTGATATCATTGTGGAAGTTACAGGGCTCGAATATCGTAGACATCTTCCATGATCTGGTGAGAAAGTGGGATAGACCGTCACCATCAGGATGGAAGCATATTAAAGCAAGATTACAACAAATAAGTGTCCCCAAAACATTGATATGAAATCTGAACAGGTTAAAAGACTTGGAACAAGCCTCGCTTGTGCCACAATTGAGCACGCCATCCCCCCCAGCGGTAGCACCTCTGAAGAGGAGAAAGAAGAGACCAAACATCAACGGTCAACCCTCTTCACGTGCTTCTAAAATACGTAAATGTCTAACATATTAAGAAGACGCTATTATAACATTTCTAACCCATCCTCCTACGGAGGCGTTGATAGATTGTACAGTGGTGTCTATAATGATGGAGTAGGGAAAAAAGATGTTGAGAGGTTTTTGCGGGAGCAGGATGCTTAGACACTTCATAAGCCGATGAAAAAAAGGCTTAAAACAGGGAAGACAACCGCGTCCTCGATTAACTCTATTTGGCAAGCGGATTTAATAGACATGCAAAGATATTCAGTGTATAGTGATGGCTACCGCTATTTCCTATTCATAATAGATGTTTTATAGATAAATGTGGCTAATTCCTCTGAAAAATAAGTCGCCTGAAACAGTTGCTAAAGCCACTAAAACGCTGATGTTGAAAGAACTTAGGATTCCAGGCTATTTTTTTTACAGATATGGGGAAAGAATTTATAGGCCGAGCTTTTGAGAACATGCTGACAGAGTTTAATGTCAGCTACTACACTACCACTTCTATACATAAGGCGTCTTTAGCATCGCTATTTTACACATAAAAACATACACAAATATATAGATATTGTGTGATCACTGGCCTCATCCTACAACCATTCTCACCATCGTACGATTAGGAAGACACCTAACGAGGTTTTAGGAAGAGTTACGCACACAGAGCGTGAGGTGAGAAGAGATATTCGTAGAAGCATGCCACACTCTACACGTTTCAAAATCAATGATTATGTCAGGCTGTCGTGTTCGGGTAATAAATTCGCGAAGGGATTTAAGCAAGGTTGGACATGTGAGATTTTTAAAGTTAGGGGTATGAGACCTAAAGGCGAGATAATGCTGTATTACGTTGAAGATTTGAATGGGGAAGAAATCTCAAAAGGCTTTTACCTCGAGGAATTGGAGAAAGTGACATTTAATGTAGGAATAAAACGTGTTTAAAATTGAAAAAAATTTAGGTAACAAAGGATCAGGGAAGAGAAAAATGTACCTGGTGAAATGGCTAGGGTACCCAGAAAGCTTCAACACCTATATAAAAGCTGGTCCAATAATGAAGCTTAAATAGCATGCAACATGGCGCCTAACCATTTCTACGTCACTCTCCCGTCCTCTTCTCTCTCTGTACATCCTGACAACTCCTTGGCCATCTTTGTAACAGAACTCCATGGTCCCGTTGAATTGGATCGTGATCCGTATGAGGTGGGGATATGCGAAATTCAGCTGGATACCCTCTTTTTAAATATTGATTATAAAGAAACCGTTTTTATGGTTCTTCGAGACCTTGATGACTGTGAAAAAGCCGGAGTAACTCGGGATGAAACCATGCTTAACGCCCGGAGTGGGGATGCACGGTATTACACTACAGTTGTAAAACCAAGCACGGGCCATTATGGTGCGGTCGACGATGTTGTGAGGGACTTAAACGTTAGTTTAAAAAGCTCAAACCTTACGGCTGACTTAGTATACGAAATCGTGAACAAAGAATCCTCTGCACACATTCTGACCCTAAAATCGCAAGTTAACAGAAATATTAAAGACAAAGGGTTGTTCAAAATTATAACGTAGGGACGATATGGCGCAGCCCTCCAAAGAGATTCCTTTCTCAAAGTAAAACAAGATTTATCAAGCCTAATGTATGAGCTGAAATTAGAGAAATTGGGTGATGGCTATCCACCCCCAGACATGTGCTATATTTACAGCAATATCGTGGAGCATCAGATTGTTGGGGATACTCAAGCGCGCCTGCTTCGTATCGCACACATTCCCAATCATAGATGACAGAGCTTGAGCATTACATATGACAAACCTCATTATGTGAATGTCGCGACTAATCTATTAATCAATATCTCAATATATATAAGAACGATTGAGGGGAAAAGTTTCCCATTAGGTGATGGAAGCTTAAGGATGAAGCTCCAGTTTCGTCGCAATGAGTTATAATGGAACGAAAGCATTTCACAGTCTATCGAGGGGTGAGAGACCAGCGTGGGAGTGGGCTTGGATCCATTGTTTGAACCATACTACGTACGTCTGTCCCATTGCTGAAGAGGGGTGCCAGATTCCTCCGAGGAGAGCGTTACAATCAGGTTATAACAGGGTAGAAGATATAATTGCGGGAGCTAGACCTAAAGAAGCTCTAAAAAAGCACTTAAAGCGTACACGGGACGAAATCATCAAAGATGCAGAGAAAAATGCGTGGTGGTGGGAAGAAGAGGGCTGTCCGGAAGAAGAAGAAGAAGTGGTTACCAGCACGTGGCGTTAAACGTAAAAGGACATCAAAAAAGAAGTGCTCTAAGCGAGTGAAACCTATGGTTGATAATTTTTTTTAACTGATATAAGCTAAGGATATTACTCTCATGAATCATAGGTTGCTTACTACTTATCGAGAGAGGTGGTACTATTTCTGGCTGGTCATGGCACGCTTCATCCATCCGTGTAGTTCAAAATGTTGTAAATCAGAGCTGTCTCTCTTTGACATAGCCCCAACGCAAGTTTCTATTGAGCACAGTGACTTTATTACGATGAACCTGTTAAACACAATTAGTTCACCAAGTGCTCCTATAGAATTCGTGATACCCAGCTCGGGCCCTTACTTTTTTTATCCAAACTGCGTGCACATTAGGGTGTTTCATAAATTAAAAGTTTGGAAAAATTTTAATCCACATGGATCCCCTTGTTCCATTTGCTGAGGAGACTGATAAACCGAAGTATTAATTCAATAGTTTAAAGTTTACGGGTCCCCAGTTTGATGCTCTGGCAGATCATAAACGGAAAAAATTAAACAAAAATCTGTCAATGAATTTTTATTCAACAAACGAGTACCATTTCACTACACATTTTCACAAAGATACAAAAAACATAACCACTTCTTGCGAATCATTTGTCCATGAAATCCTTCTTGGTTTTATTCGGGTATTTCGCCCTATGCTGCATCACAGTTTTGAGCAAATACTGCTTCTGCTCTTCGTTCTTCGTCAGAGAACAGTTGAACTCTTTGGTGAGCGCGATGGCTCTTTCGGCCCTATCGTTGACGACAGAGATTTTGTTAACAGTTGCCGCTGCTTGCTTGAAGCCCTCTACTTCAGTCCACTCGGCAACTGGCTTTTTCAAGAATTCTGTGTCCAAGTCGAATGCATGGAAGAAAGCCATCGTCTTTCCTGTCACGAACTCCGCCAGGTGTTTCGAGGCAAGGTTCCTGACGTTCTTCCCTTGGAGTCGCTTGAGTTCCTTTTTCGATAAGGGCTTACCCAAACTGACGACCATCTGAGCCTTTTCTTCATCTGCCACATCTGCGTCGAAGAACGCCATGGCAATAAGAGTCTCAGAGATGTACCATAGGTGTCGAGATATGGCTTCTTGCGCAGCGTTAACACACGAATATCCCGACATGGCAAAGGCTTCCGCGTCACGCAGAAATTCCAGATCAACTGCGGCAGCCTTGCTTGAGGTTGCAGCACGAGTCCAACCTCGGATGTAGACGAGGGACACGAAGAGACCTACGGCTGTCAGAGCTTCCAACTCGTGACTCGACATCTTGAACTGCTTCTTCAGTAGAATTACTGTACTTTCAAGGAGTAGATGGCTATCGCCATCCATCGAGCGTGATGGTAAGCGCCAGGGGCTCTGAGAGGGAAATCCACCACTTTTGCTTCTCCCAGGAAGATGAGAACCAACTGTAGCAGTTCCTTGTAGTCATCGCGCTGATGCGACGTGCTCACCATCCCTCTCACCAGCAGGACTGACTTCTCCCTCAGTTCCCTCATAGAGTCATTGACTTGAGCAAAATCGTACGGCCGCACGTCCAACCGGTCGATGAACTTCCATTGTGCCTGAAACCTCTTGAAAACGGGTATATCGGGGCCACTTGAAGGGCCGTATGCACGCTTGAAGACGGAGCTGAGGATGACTCCATAGATGTGATGCCGACAGGGGAAGTACATGAGTTCTCTGCCAAGACCTTTCTCAATCAGGACGCAGGCCGCGATATGAATCCCGGTGTTCGACGCTGTCGTGTCGAAAGACAGTCCCCGCACGCGCTCTTCCATCCTGTGTTCCTTGACCAAATCCAAGCAAACTCGCGCTATCTTCTCGCCGGTTCCGGACGTCACCTTAGGAACGCCGAGCAACTTCTCCTTGCCGTCGCCAGAGACGAGGACGGCGATCCGGTCAACGCTCTCCTTCCATTGCTCATTGTCAGGTAGGAGCTTACCGTCCCAATGCAAGACAAGAGGCTGACCAGGACAAACTTCGTCGGATTGATAACTTTCAGCAGCCACCTTCCTGAGAGCCTTGCGTGTGCGGTACATGGTACTGGCAGAAATGGACAGTTCATCCAAGTCAAAACCTAGTGATTTAGCCGCTGCAGCGTACGACATAGCTGAATCGCGGTACGAAATATTCAGCCGATCGTAGGTAGTTGTCACATCCTGTGAGATCAGATTCCTGCGTCGCTTCTTGGTATTTCCCTTGGAGGAGGATGGAAAAACTTCCACGGTTGGGTCAACGACATCTGAGTCAGTCTCTGACGAAGTTGAAATCACTAAAGCCCCCGTATCTTCTGCAGCTCCTTGTTCCTTCCTGGCCTTCTCCTGTTGTTCCTTAATCTTGTCCAGCCTCTTCCTTTTCCTAATCTCCTTATAGTGAAGCTTCATGTCAACAGGGCCCATGCTGCAGGAATTTGGATCTTCACGCTGCATGTCGAGAAAGTGGATGTCCTCCTGATTCATCATTTCCTTAGCCTGTGAATGAGCAATGTCCATGATCTCCTTCGCTATTGCCTCCTTGAACATCGCCTCCTTCACTCGGAAGGACTCTGCTTTATGTGACTTGTGCTTCACAAGCCGGTCGTATTCCTTGAGAAGGGATTCCATCTTCCTCAAGGCCGAATCTCGACGCATCATGGGGATTCTCGCTCCCTCCCAAAATATGAGACAGGCATCCAGGCACAGGTTCAGGCATTTAGTACGTCCAAATTTTTGCTCCTTTTGGTGGTAAAAGTACTTTTTGAGTACTTGCAACTGAGTTGGAAGGCCACTTGATGTGATGTTCGCATCCGTCTGGCCAATAAGAAACACTTCTGTTTTCGCTCTGGTAGACACCTGGAAAAGAAAACAAACTAAATAATTCCACAGAAATAATTTCACATCGTAATTAATTTCATTAATTAAATAAAGAAAAGCAGTAACTGGGACTCGAACCAGTGTCATAGCCGTTTGGCGGCATCGCTCAAGTCGGCGTACACAGCACGCTATCCACTACACCATCTAGGGAGTGGATAGCGTGCTGTGTACGCCGACTTCAGCGATGCCGCCAAACGGCTATGACTGGTTCGAGTCCCAGTTACTGCTTTTCTTTATTTATAAAACTGATACGTGTACACTACGTTCTCTTTGACAATTCATTATTTAAATAAATTTCAATACGCAGTAAAATTACATTAATTAGTATCATAAATAATTACCAGCTTAGTTGTCCAATATGCAACAGACTAATTAATTTCATGTAATATTAATAATAAATATCACTACCACAGTAAAATGACAGAAATTAAATAATAAATTTCAATACCACAGTAAAATGAGATAATTAGTAGCATATATAATTACCTCCATAGTTGTCCAATAGGCTATACAACACGAACCGCTCAAGTGACGAAGAAAACCGTCTTCACTGCAGGCAGGCGAGAAATGAACTGACAAAAAGTCGTCAAAGTTGGGGACCTCTAAATGCAGCGCGATCTGGTTCAAACTTGCACAAACGTGTTTTCTTGTTCTTTAGAATACGGAGAAACGTGTGGATTAAAACTCCAAGCTCATTTTTATTTTTTCCCTATAGGTATGAAACACCCTAGTGCACATGTACGCTAAACTACGTAATAGCACATTCAGATGGAACGGATTGTGATGATAAATACGTTGTATTTCCCGAAACAAACTTTCTACACTCCATATTCAGCCAGTGTGATGTGCATTTAAATCAAGTCAATATCTCTGCAGGAACGGGTTATTATCACCTACGAGCCGATCTGCAAAATGTGCTGAACCTTTCCAAATAAGAGATGGATACCGTTTTAAGTTCCGATGGTTATTATCAGGCTAAAGACGAAAGCAGTATAAAGGACAAATTTACAAATTCTAAAAAAGAAGATATACGAATGTTTTGGCCGCCTGTATATAGACTTCACATTCCAGGAGAAGCTGCTTGTGAATGGGGTTGATATAAAATTAAAGGTCACTCACACGAATCCTGAGATCTGTTTAAATCTGGGAGCTGATCAAGAAGAGTGCGCAAAGCTAGTTGTGATTCATATTATGGAAACATACCTTCGCGTAAACCCTGTGAACTCAAGTTCGCCTAAATAGTTAGGAATTGAAAAAAATTACTACTTGCCACAGTAAAATACAAAATTATCAGAGTACACTTCAAACTATACACGGTGTCTGCAAGGTTGGTATCGAAACAGATGGAAAACATCGCCCTGGGAGCTCTAACTAAAAGGTTATTAATTGGTATGCAGGACCACGCTTCTGTGAATGGGAAATACAAAAAGAACGCCTTTAAATTCGAGAATTTCGGTCTTAAAAATATAACTCTATACTACAATGGCATAGCGTTGGTGGGAACATTGGAGACGGATTATTCATTAAATGCTGTGTTTCAACTTTTTTCGAGAGCTTGTAGTAATCTTGCCCACATCGCCGGTGCCTGTGATGAGTTATGTATTGGTGTAACACAGAAATAATTCTTCAATCAATTTAACCTTTATCCGTTTGACATCACTCCTGACTTATCCGCTAGTGTAAATACACACTTAAGTCCACAGCAGAGTGGAAACATTTTAGTCAGACTCGAATCAAAGGCCCGAATAGAAATTGACAGAGTTAGGAGTGTAGTCACTGAATTTTAAAAAGGATGCGAATACACTCCAGAGAGTAATGAATCGTTACCGAATCACACGCTCCAAATTTATCGGTATGTTTGCGAAGAATGAACATTGAAATTACCAACTACGAGAGACTGTGGCGCACTTATTGTGAACGCAGATGTTATTGGTGGCGAAGTGATTCATTGGATAGGTATCTACTTTAAAAATAGGAAAAGAATGTACTTATTTAACTTGTGGGGACTCATCCTTCAAACGACTCTAATATTGTAAAATTTCTCAAACAGGCATATCCCCGAAATTGTCTAGAATCCATACCGATTCCAGGGATACTTTAGGAATACTTGCGGCATGTACTGCCTCTCACTTCTCTTACGCATGGCACTAGGAAAGGAATTTCTAAATTTTTAAAAATTATTCGACCCGTGTCACACTGAGCAGAATGATCAAATGATATGCAGACAGATAAAGAACGTTTCTCGTTTGTGCGCACTCCATATATTGTGTGATGTTTTACGCGTATATATATATATATATATATATATATATATATATATAAAAACATGAGTAATTGCAACAATAATGTGTAGAATATAAGATGTTTCCAAAAAGGACAAGTCTTGTGTTCTGTAGCTTATTTAAAAAGTAATGGTTGCTAATTCTGTAATTAATTCAAGTTGAATATAAAAATTGTACTATTTTATAAAACATTCCTTATTAGTCTACCACTTAATAAATTGATGAAAATACACTGCGTCTTGTTCTTAAGACACAAGAAAAAGAAAAAACTTACATTAGCTCCCCTCTTTATTAATAAAAATCTACTGGTTTTATATCAAAATACACAGAGTACATATATATATATATATTCTCATAAATATCAACTTTAGTAGTTCTAAAACAGTTACTTTAGTTTGCAGGGATCATCTGTCGACGAGGCTATATCATTCGAGTTAGTTGAAATAAATTCGGAATAAAGATTTTACAACAAAGTTTAATGAGTTGAAAATATATTGTTACATTCCATCCATATATATATATATATATATATATATACATGAAGAAATAACCACGAAGGAAGCACCGAATAGGATACAAAAAATAAAATAGAAATATGGTTACATAAAATTTTACACTTATATTTCAACTGTACTGTAGAATCTTCCGCTGGATCAAACGGAGCGTCAGTGCAGATGTCAGTAACAGTTTGCGTTGAAAATAATACGTTCCGATCGGATACGTTAAAAAGACTAATTGTAGCACCAGCATTAGGGCACCCCTCTTCATATAGCTCCGGTAAACTGTAAAGTTGTTGTTGTCCATGGCGGGGGGAATGTGTGATTATTCGCTGGTAAAATAACTGCTGTGAGTTCCAGCTGAAAATACTTCCTTTTGCATGCAATGATTCCCGACTGTGGTATGCCCTTAAACTTGTTGATTGGCTCTTACTGTAACTGGGCGGGCCTATGGCATATGTGTGTGCCAATCAGATGCCCACGCTTTGGGCATTGAAGTTCTGATTGGACAACTTCATGAACAATGAAGGTGTGTCTTTATCAAATTTGGCTTGTTCACTCCGCATTTTTTTCACGGTTTTCAAAGCCGTCGTAGGCGAATAAAATTATATCGTAATTAAAAACTTATTTGAGTGTTTTAATTTCAACGTAAAATTGAACGTTATTTAACATGGGTTAAAAAAAATTTTAAACGTAAATTCTAAGGTTTTAAGAGAGAAAAGATGAGTGTATTTATTATTATTATTTTTATTATTTAAATCAACGTTGATGAAATAGAAAATAAATTTGGTATTTTCAGAGTTTCAAGTATTATATTTGTTTAAGTTTAAAAATGCCGAATGGTTAGGTAGGATAGGTTAGGTTAGGTTATCTGTAGCGCTTTTTGCATTGCACACACTTCAGACTATATCCATCACAGACTCCATTGTTAATGATTAAAATAAATTTCGAATTATTGAGGGTTCGCGAACAAAAAAAAAATCACCCTGTACTTTATGGAATGGTCCAGTTTTCAAACTTGACATAGCATTTATTCTTCGTTTAACGCGGTAATAATAACATAACGAAAAGTTGACGAGGTTTAAGTGGATGTCTTGTGTAAAATAATAATAATAATAATAACATTGGTAGTTTTTAGCCCGAGTATAAACAACATTGGTTAGTTGATTGGTTGGTACATGAGGGATATTATAAGTTTTTTAAAAATATATCGTTTTTTCATTTGGCTATAATGAATGAATGATTGAATCATTTGGAATATGCGGTATAAGTATATATGGAGAAAGAGCTCTCTCTCTCTCTCTCTCTCTCTCTCTCTCTCTCTCTTTGTGTGTCATTTACGCGCACATACAGCATCTTCTTGCTCCTGATGAATCATTCACCCAGATTTGGTGTACACTTTTACAAAGTTGTTATAAAAAGAAGCGAATTATATTAATTAAGATTGGATAAATCAGAATGCATTTGATCTGAGCTTCTTTGGACGAGGACAGTGACTTGGCACTTACCCATGGCATTCCTATTCCATTTGAAAAGGATAATGCAACGAGCTGCACAAACCTCCAAACTTCAGCCTGTTTTTATAACATGACAGTGGTCGAATAATACGGAACTGTTTCTTCTTCTCAATTTCCCTCATTCTCAATTTGGTTTTCGTGCAAGAATAAGAAATCTGAAGTTGGAATTCTCAAAATCCTATTAAATGAGAAATAGAACATAATTTAAGTAGGTTTTAAGTCCGAAAAAATAAATCGAACTAAATATTTCATTCTTTTACTGTACTTTTTATTTGAAAGAATTCCACAACGCAAATATTCTTGCGGCCCATTGTACTAATTCCCGAATTATTATTATTATTATTATTATTATTATTATTATTACCAGCACTATCTTGAGTTGAGGCCATCCCGGTAGTTTCGCGGTTTCGGTGTCTGACTCTGGGCAGTGAGGCTCTGGCTCGCTCACAGTTGCTGGCTCCTGGATTGGGTTAGCTGCTTACCATGTTACTGATCGAGCTCATGTGACCCTCGGGGCACACTCATCCCCACGAAATGGGTAAACGAATTCCTCGTGTTGCATGTTTTTTTCACTACCCTGAATCGATTTTCCAAATTCAGTCTTCAATTCGCACTTTATATCTCATGTGCTTATAATGAGATGATGTGATATCTTTGTAGCGTATTTATTTATTATATATATATATATATATAAATATATTATATATATATATATATATATATAGGGAATTGTGAGATATTTTACGGATTTCTGATTGGCTGGTGACGTATCTGTAATTTCACCAAAATATGCTTATGCATTTAATAAATGCTCGTTCTATGTGCGTAATATGTATATAATTTTCAAGTGTAATATCAAAGGACAATGCTTCATTGGATCTTCACAAATAGATTTAAGCTGTTGAGCTGCGTTGAATGCAATACACTGAATTAGTATTCAATTCCTAAAAGCCATGTTTTGTTCAGTAATGTTCCTAAAGAAAATTTATTTTATCCGTAATTAGTGCATCTCGTATGTTAGCGAAACCATGGTAGAAAAAGAGATAATAATAATAATGAAAATAATAATAATAGAGAGTAAGTTTTAAGGAATAACTTTATTTCAAAATTGCATTTTGTGTTTAGGCAAAACATGAAAAATGCTTTTAGTGTAGCGGCTAAAAGCAAGATTGTCTTCACGATGATGGGGCATTAGTGTACCCTAAGAGCCTTGATGTACCACAATGTGATATTATTATACACGCTTCGGGGTTACTTCAAAATGGACAAGATTTCTTTGAGCATCTTTTTTTAGCGTATTAATTATTAATTTAGGAAGTGCAAAGTATTGCAATTTAAAATGTACAGGTAAAATACATTTAAGGTACACTATCGAAAATGTGAGCTGTCATTTTAAGGAAATCAGCGGTGAGGTGAAAGACATTTGTACGAATTAGTCCCTCGAAACACACAAGTAAAATGGATTTACAGAAATTAGATAACCATCTTACTTGAATTTTCATGAAATTATTTCCAATAATTCTTCTAATTAAACAAAATGATGTACTTGTGTTTTATTTAATACTTTTGGGTGTATGTATAACTTTCTATATATTCGATGTATTTTAAAATTTTGATGTTTATATATTAATTTTTTATTGTGATATATATATATATATATTGTTGTGCGCAACCCTTTCATTTATGTGGTGCGCACCTTTTTCCGATTGCACTTATTTCGTACGCGCGTGGTTCGTTTATTTCAGGATGACTGCCTATCCACTCAGGTAGCCTTTCATTTTTATACGCGTAGTTTCCCTCGGCTTACTTGAAGTCCACTTTGAATTTCAAACTTTCAATGTTAATTTACCCTCAGCTTACAAGAGAGGCCTATTGGAAGGTAGCATAGAAACGACACATTCCCTCTTATAAAGTTTATTTAATTTCACTCCAATTAAGACATAAATTGAAAGAAATATACGGATGTGCAAATTTTGTTTAAAAAATCAAATTCTTAATTTAAAGAAAATGTTTGCAAGTATTTGTCTCAAGAAAACATACACAGGGTTTTGTTTATTTGCGTGTAACTTTAAAAACCACTAAATTCAAATTTCGTAATCTACGAAGGAGTTTACAAAAATGGTTTACTTACAAAAAATTTGGGAAATTTACTCTCAACAGTTCTTCGCGAGTTCCGCAGATTTTTCAAGAAAATAGTCAGTTAAATAAATTAGATTACTTGTCACCATAACCTAATATGTCGCTAACTTAAAGGAGAACAAACTTAAATTAAGCGAATTTTCACAAAATTCTTTGGCTAACATTAATTAAGCTCTTCCAACTAAGTTCGCACAAAGCAAAGGCAATTCACTCGACTTAGAAATTTTCAATCACACCACAGAGCCTAAAGATTCATTCTTTACAAGCCACTTTATCTTTACAAGGTCGAACTACAACTAACTTAGAAATCTAAGTTACATTTTAAAATTTCAAGGACTCCGCCTTACAATATTCTGAATGACCTATCAAAAACATTTTCATTACATAAGGTCGTCCCTACGAAAGCTTTCATCCATACATAAGGAAAGAAGGAGCTTTTTTTTCCTCACTGGGTGTTACAAGAATCATTGTCCTTTGATTGGACATTGACATTCCCTCCCTAAAAACAAAGCTCCTCCTTTGCCTTAAAATCAACTTAAAATAAAGTTCTTTCTTCGAAGCCACTTGGTTTCTCAAATTTATAACCAACGTCATGGTCCAATTTAACAAGTGAATTCGAAGTCTGTTTTCCAAAAGTTTAACCACCAAGCGAAGAGAAAACAGGCCATTTTACATCTGCACCCGGCCAGCTTGTTTTCCCCTCTCTTTTCCCGCTCCTCGACCCTACCATAAATCTCCACCGCAAGGCTGTCCTGGGTTATACCATTAACGTGAGAACACAAAAATAAAAATCGAACGAACGTTAAACAATGTGAAACATTTTTACTTTTTAACCCTGTAACAAGAAACCTATTGATATTCTTCAATAACCATAATCTAAACTACCTTCATTTAAAGATTAAAACAACAAAATCTTAAAACTAAAATTTCTGCTCCTATTCTCGTAAGAGATTTCGGCACACAAATTTGCCGTCACAACATCATATATATATATATATATATATATATATATATATATATATATGAGAGTTGAATAAACTGTGTATTTCTTGTATTATTTTTTATTAAATAATTGGGATTATTTAATTGGCGTATAAATAAACCAAAATGATGTATCGGTCTTTTATTTAATTCTTTTGGGTGCATATATATATATTATATATATATATATATTAAACAAATGTTTTTTGTACAAATTAAATGAAGTGTTCATGAAGAGGCTTCTCATGCCCAATATTGAATTATTTGTATATATTGGTATACTTTCAATAATGATATCTGAAAAAACCTTTTCCTATGGAAATATTATGTGGTGAATTCAAATATCCTGTTCACAACTTTTAAAAGGATATTAAAAATATTGCAATAATTTCGACGTGGAGCTACAGGCAAATATTTTCACATTGTTACGTATATATATATATATATATATAATATATATATATATATATATATATATATATACGTAACAAGGTGAAAATTTCTGAGGAAGAAGAATCGAGTTATTTATAACTGAAAATAGTATTTTTTGAAATTTATCAATGTATGAAAAATTTATTGAAGTCAGTTATTAATCACTCCTTCATGGTTAGAAAAATGTTGTCGCGTCCAATGTATCAATGCTCTTCACAGCGAGATTTGAGCTTCTAAGGAACGTTGGGCCTGATGAGTGTTGTATGGATGACCTCTATTTCCCACATTTAGATGATATAACGACCCGTAGAGAGCTGGATCTCACAAAAAGCTGTAGGTCTTCTCTGCCACATGATCTTTGTCGTTACGAAGGAGGGTAATCAGTCCAGAACTTTTTATTCCATGAAGGATGGCCAAGGTGGATTCTTTGTAAACTTTCAGACCATTCCTGGAAGTTATACAGTGTGTGTGTGTATAACATCTCTACAAATAATTAAATAGTACTATCTGGCAACCCACTCTAAACATTGAGAACATCTCTTTCTTGTCTTTGATAAATAAATAATAAAAATAAATACTACTATGTTGGTTGGTTTGCTCATTGTATCAGTTGCTCGGAGACACTAGCACCGGACCTACTGTCTGGCAACCCCCTTTAATTAATAAGTAATTAAAGTAAATAGTGTTATATGGCAATCACTCCATATATAAATAATTAAAATACATATCTTCCAACTCCTCCCTATACAAATAATTAAAATAAATAGCACCATCTCGCAACCCCTCGATATATAAAAAATAAAAATAAAGTGCTATCTGGCAAACCCCACTTTCTAAGTCAAGTGCAAAGACCAAGAGCATCATTATGCGTCTGACGGTCACAGGCGAAGGATGGTCTTCCTCTCTCCTTCTTAGGTTAAGGTTTACCTTCTTAGGTTAGGATACCCCTATGGGGGTCGATGACATCCCACCTTGAAACCCAAAGTTAGAGTTTAGGTCAGGGTCACCGTTTTGGGGAGTCCACCCTCCCTCTCCCCCAAAGCTCCCCCTTTCTTGCAACTTGGGGGGTTTCCCCCACCCCCTTGTTGCATAATCCCCTCCCTCACTACCCCTACTCCCTTTGCAATAACCCTACACCCCCTTTGCAGCATTGACTTGGAATCAGAAACCAAGGATGGCGACAGAATTGAAAAACAGTATATTGGTTTCCCAGTCATTCACTTATCAGACCCAATGACGCTTCACTTCGCTAATCTCACTGGAACAATTTGATGACGTGGGTAAGCCATTTATACAAATGAGTAGTATATGCGCATTAAGGGAGAGTGAGGAGGGTTGGTAATGGGGGTAGGTAAGGGGACCACCCTTGCTAGAGTGCCAAGGGGTTCTCCCCCAAAATAGAAAATTTGAAGTAGGAAATTTGAATACAGAATAACCTAACCTAACCTAAACTTGAAAATATATTTTTCGTGTATATATATATATATATATATATTGTATATATATATATATATATATATATATATATATATATATATATATATATATATGCGTCGAACCTGAACCTCAATCTTTATAGTACAATAATCCGTTTATACACCATCGATGTGATTGTTAAACACACACACACACACGCACACACACACACACACATATATATATATATATATATATATATATATATATAGTGAAGTCAAAAATCAGAACGCTGACCCACTTCCACTAGGAATGACAACGCTATTAAAAAACGAAAAATACATGCCATTCAAAACCCCGAACACTTCTATGCGTTTCGTCATACGCGTTTTTTTGCTCCACTTCTACTAGGAATGAAAACGCTATTAAAAAAAGAAAAAATACATGCCATTCAAAGCCCCGAACGCTTCTATGCCTTCGTCATCCGCGTATTTTTGTATGTATTTACAAAATAAAGATTGGTAAATCAAAGAAGACTTAATGATCTTTTATGCAATGTATTATTAGCTAAATTTGTCTTAAGTATGAAAATATATTTCGTTCTTATAAAACCAAATAAAAATGTAAATCTCCGAGACTTTATTACATATTTTCACTGAATATATATATATATATATATATATATATATATAATATTTAGTAGAAATCCAATGACAAGGAGAAATGTAAATGCCATGAAAAGTCTTCTTTATTGCGCAACGTTTCGAGCAATACGCTCATCTTCAGGCTGTTTAATAACAATGTGAAATTAAAATCAATATTGAATGAAAAACAAACAGAAATTTCTATAACCTATTCGTAAAGACAAATTTTAAAAGACTGAGAAAAGAGGGTGATCTTACTAAATTCAAACAAATTCTAGAACCTGTAAATAAAGTCATTGTAAGGTTAGAAGACCAGGTTAATAGATTTCTGTCACGACTAAAGTCCTTAAAGATAATAAAAAATGATACTTACTCTCAGTTGTTCGCATCTGGTGCTAATCTTGCTCAATTATACTGTCTGCCTAAAATCCATAAAGCTGGAACACCTCTCCGTCCTATTTTAGCTTCGTATAACTTACCCACCTTTCAATTGGCAAAATTTGTTGTTCGTCTCCTGTCCCCCTTTGCGAAAAATGTTTACACTATAATAACTCGTTTGAATTCCAAAAAGAACTCCTGGGTAAAAACTTCGATTCAAAAAAGTTTTTGTCAGTTTTGATGTAAAGTCACTTTTCACAAATGTACCTGTATCTGAAACTATTGCCATTATTTTAGATAGGGTTTTTAGCTCAGTGGATAATTTTCATGGTTTTTCATTGTCTCATTGAAGGAACTTTTAGAATTGGTCTTCAAACAATGCTATTTCACTTTCAACAATAAGGTTTACCAACAAATTGATGGGGTAGGGATGGGATCACCAGTCGGACCGCTAGCAGCTGACTTTTTTATGACTCATTTAGAAAGTGTAATTTTTAGACAATCTCCCACTCATCTCAAGCCAATTTTCTATCGACGCTTCGTTGATGATTCGATAGCAGTCTTTGATAATGCGGTACAAGCGCAACAATTCTTTAACTTCCTAAATTCTTTGCACCCCAATATAACGTATACAATGGAAACTGAGCAAAATGGCTCCCTCCCCTTCTTAGATCTTTTAATTTCGAAAAAACGGTGATTCTATTACTACATCAGTTTATAGGAAACCCACTTTCACTGGTTTGGGCATGAATTTTTTAGTTTTACTGATTTCAACTATAAGATGTCTTGTATTAAAACTCTCCTGTTCAGAGGATATAATTTGACCTCTAATTTTACCTTACTTAATGATGAATTTAATAATCTAAGATCATACTTTACTAATAATAGTTTTCCTGTTCAATATGTAGACAAACTAATTAGATCCTTCTTAAATAATGTTTATAGCCCTCAACTTCCATGTATTACAGTGCCGAAGGATATAAAATATTTCTTGGTACCTGAAATGGGTCCCTTGAATAAGAATTTAAGCTTAAATTTACAAAATTGTTAAGGAAATTTTTTATCATACTGATTTCCGCATCATATTTATTAATAAACGTCTTTAGGTAGCTTTTTCTCAGCGAAGGATCGAACCCCTGACTCGTTGCGTAGCGGTGTTGTATATTTATTTACCTGCCCTAGGTGTCTCCTTGGGAATTACATCGGCAGCACTGTTCGCTCTCTCAGGGCTAGATTTTATTCGCATATGGGAATAAGTGGCCGAACAGGTAAAATTTTAAAAACTAAGGAAGCCTCCAGCATACGTGAACATAGCATCAAATGCAAAATTGATGTCACTTTAGACAATTTTAAAATTCTTGGTTGTAATCTTGTCCCAACTCACTAAGAATTTTAGAATCCCTTTTCATTAAAGCATTGTCCCCTAGTCTGAATGTTGACTCATCGTCCGTCCCTCTCAATCTGCTATGATCCCTCCTCCTTCCCCAATTCCTTATAATCCCTCCTTCCCCTATCTCCCTCGCCATCTTTCATTCCCGTCTCCTCTGCTCAATTAGTCGGCCTCGGATACTGCTGTATAAGGTAGATAGCTCCATTGTTCCAGTGTACTATTGGTAATTTTTCCAGTGTATTAATTTCACATTTACTACATGTATTTAAAAATAACTTCTTAATTTTGATATGTAAATCTGTATAACTTAGAACTTAACCCTCTTTTCTCAGTCTTTTAAAATTTGTCTTTACGAATAGGTTATAGAAATTTCTGTTTGTTTTTCATTCAATATTGATTTTAATTTCACATTGTTATAAACAGCCTGAAGATGAGCGTATTGCTCGAAACGTTGCGCAATAAAGAAGACTTTTCATGGCATTTACATTTCTCCTTGTCATTGGATTTCTACTAAATATTAAATTGAAGCTCTGTAGAAGCAACCCGCATAATTATATATATATATATATATATGTGTGTGTGTGTGTATATATATATATATATATACACAGTCATACGCGTATTTTTGTATATATTTACAAAATCAGCATTGGTGAATAAAAGAAGACTTAATGATCTTTTATGGAATGTATTATCAGCTACATTTTTCTGGTGTGAAAATATATTTCGTTCTTAGTAAACCAAATAAAAATATAAATCTCCGAGACTTTATTACTGATTTTCACTGAATAAATATTGTAACACGGGGCCAGTAGCGCCCACAGGTTTTTTTGACAAGGAGTACACTTCCACTACGTTATCTGAATATATAGGGGCCTTTGGCGACGTGGTTGGTTGTATGGCATCTGATATGTGGTTGAATCACTTGCAAGCTTGTACTTTTGAATTTTGGTTGCTTGAAAGCAGAGAGCTGGTCTTGAATTGTGAGAATTTCGGCATTTTAATTGTGTGAAATTTAAACTAAGAGGAAATACTTCTCATCGAATGTTTCCCCGTAAAGGGACTTTTATATTAACAAATTTAGGGGAGTCATTAATGCTGTACATAATTGTAAATCTTGAAATATTATGTACATTGAATTATTTTCATATATCTTTTAAAGTATCTTTTAAAGGTATAATGCGTAAATGTTCTCATCTAGATTTGGTCGGACAGAAACAGCACACTGTATACCAATAATCTAAGTTGTCCTCTCCAAAAGAGGTAGGCTGTACAAGTTAAAAATTGGTTTGTATACTGTATATATAATGTTTGTATGTACTTAAGTTTTTTTACTATTGGGGAAATGTTATTTATGTAAGTGATGTTTTTTTATTTTTTTCACAAATTTTTAGGATATGGATTTGGGAGAAAGATTTCGCAACTTCTCATTAGTAACCTGCTTCGCAAGTTACCTGTAAATATACTCCCATTTGTACAGTTTAAAGTGCCAATTATTTGAATGGTAAATCGGAGGAAGTATAGTTTACGTCCCCCTGACGCAAAAGGGTACACAAACTACACTAGGTCAAAGTTGGGGAACGTATGCTACACTAGGATCTTTACGAGACATTTTTTAAAAGACTTCTTCAAATAAAACGTTAAAACAAATGAAAATATTACGACTTAACCTTGGTTAGGTTAAATCGTAATATGTTTGTTAGTTTTAACGTTTTATTTGATTAGGTATACGTGGAGAAAGTTTGGGAACGCAAACTACAGTAGGATAATGTAGGGGAACGTAAACTACACTAGGCACCACAGGGGGTCGTAAACTACACTTGCTCCGGTAAAGCTTACTTTTAAGGCCGCACAGCAACCACGTAGATCAATCGATAGAGCAGAAAAACTATCGGCCCTAAAAGTTAGATTTACCAATAAACTTAACCTAACCTAAGTAAACTTAACCCAAACTAACCAAACTAATTGATTCGCAAAAATCTGTAGCAATCCGCCAAACATAAATCACCCTATATGCGCACACGATATAGGTTTACTTTCATATTTCGGCCATAACCTGCGAGGAGTTGGTCTTAAATTTGAAAATGTATTCCTTTTCTCAGAGATAAAAACAAATATGTACCTAATGTTCAATTTTATACATTTCTTAAAATTATTGTAATTTTTATATTTTTTATATTTTGAAAAGTTTACATACCTGTGTACAGTATATATCGTCTTCGGTGCTACTATAGCGTGATTCCTACCTCAATTCGGCGGTCTACCTTTTAATTATAGCTTCTTACCTTGTTTACTAATTGCTTGTTTACATTCCAATGTCCATCGCCCTTGACGATTGATTAGGTTTAGTCATGATATTTTCGTTAGTTTTAACGAAAATATCGTGACTAAACCTAACCAATCATAGGTAGACCACATACTATAGTAGCACCGAAACTATTTTTTAAATAAATAAAATTGAATAATAAATAGCATTTTATATTTATTATATTTTCATTTATACCTTGGATAGGAATCACACTCTACAGTACTGTAGTTTCGAACCAAAACGGGTAGGAATCACCCTATAGTATCGAAGTCACCGGTAGGAATCACGCTATAGTAGCACCTAGTCTTCTTCTGCTTTATCGATTGATATATGTAGGATACGTGGTTACTGTGCTGGCTTAAAAGTAAGATTCATCATATCTATTTAAGCAGCCTGATTTACTTTGTGTTTATAAATATATAGTTTCTTAATGTTTTACTGTTTCTGGCTGGGACGGCCTTGCGCTATGGAAGAGGACATATTCGTAGAATCCTGATCACAGTAACAGTTGGCATCCCAAACTAAGTATTTTTTTCATATTTACTTGATACTTTTGTTTTACTGTTCGGGTTTGGTTTCATTGTATGTATTTGTTTTCTTTTTAATTTTTCATAATTTGATTTTGTTTTCGTTGTTTTGAAAGCTTGATTTAATTGTGTAGTTTAGAATGGTCGAAGAAGGAACATCAGGAGGCATGACTACGAATGAGAAGGGGCAGCAGTCGGTTAGATTGAAGGGAAGTGAAGGATTGAATGAGTTTGATGGTGCAATGTCTACATTAGAGTGTTCTGTGCAAGAATTGCTGAATGAAGAAGGAACTGAGGGAAAGGATGTGAAGGTCAAAGCTTTCTTTGAGCGCATGCGTAAAATGAAGGCATGGTATACAGTACAAGTTAGAAAGTAGTTGAAGTGGGACGTGTGCACTTACCAATGCGTCTGAAAAAAAGGGTTGCTCATTATTATGAAAGCGAAAAATCTGAGTATAATTGTGAAAGTCGGAGTGGAAGGAGGTGCAGAGTAAAAAGAAAAGGAGACTGAGAAATAAGCCTAACCGTGATATTGAATGTAAGTTTGGAACATGTGATAAAGGTGTAAAGAGCAGAACGTACACAATGGATGGAAGTTCTGGTTCGGATTCTTCGAATGAGGAGATTCCCCTGCCTAGAACGAACGTGTATTTGGAAAATTTTTATGCCATGAGAGATAAGGGTGTTTGTGCAACGGATGCAGGGTGGATGATGTTAATAGCAGTTGAGAGTGAGAAACTATTATTGAAGAAAACTCCCGTGGGGGAGGGGGTTGGCCGAAGACCTCCCCCAG
>JAJOZX010008820.1:0-2500 GCA_023014485.1 Bathynomus jamesi | reverse complement strand
TGACTAAGACTCTTTGAGAATGTTCCACTTGATATAGCCTTGTGAATTTCAAGAAGGTATTTCTGGTCAGTACTTATGTCATCTACATCAACTTCACACATGTCCTCTTGAATTTCAATGGGTTTGAAGTTAACTATGGGAAGCTTTTCACAGTCTGAAAGTGCTCGGCCATTTCTCCTGAAAATGCTCTTGGTCCAGTAGTGGTACATCCAAGTGATGAAAACAGATGGCGCAATGGAAGTTCATTAAGGTGTAAAAGGCATATCAGCCACTGCAATGGCTTATTAAAGGCTTCTTCCAGTAATCTTATTGTGCCTCCAATACTACCAGTGTTAACCACTGTCGAATCACAGCCAACTGCAGCGATGTTCCCTATATCACATTCCTTTCTTTCAAGCAATTCACTAGCGCTGTGCAAATGTATTTAGCTTTGCCACTGGAAGGTGTCCATGTGCAAGTACAGAGAGTGTGGTTCAGATATTATGCTGATATGCTCTTCGCGTTTGGTTCTTTGGTGGTTAGAGCCATCACTCTCCTGGACTTGAATCATTGTTTTATCCTTTCTGCCATCAAAGTATAATCCCCGCATGGTTTTTGGCTCTCCTATCTGTTGTAGTTCCTTTCTCTGTTTTTGTCTTTCACGTCTTAGCTTACTTCTGTCTATAATATTCCCTTTGTCTTCGGGAGTAACAATTTAAGATCTGCCAATACTGCAGAAGCAATAGCAGCCCCAGCTCTGTCCGACATTTTAAATCTATCACAAGTAATTGCTAATGAAGTCAGTGGCTCACGCATCTGTTGTTCTGATATTACATATGAGTCGAGGTTGTATCTTCCTCATTATCTTCAGATATCTCTTCTAGTTGTTGAAGTTCACTTGTCTCTGTTTCGATTTGTAAGTTGGACGTATTGGTTATAGCAGCACTAGTTGTTTGTGAGGATTCCAGACGGCTTTTTCCATTTCCTTTCGATGTTCTCTTGCTTGTAATCGTCTTGTGTGTGCTAGTCAATGCTTCCTATCACCATTATTCTGCGTGCTCGTTGGTCATTTAAAAAATCCTGCTCTTTTGAGGGACTTTCTTACTCTTTTCACATGAGCATCTCCTAAACTCCTTACATTTGCAGGTGCAGATGTCAAACAAAGTGCATTTTGAAGAGTTTTCAAATTCTTCAAGCTGATTTTGTACTTAGGCTGATCCTTGCGTGATTGTATGGCTTTAATAAGGACCTGTATTTATCATGGTACACTCGCATCATCTGTAAAACGCGTGTATGTGAAACTATTGGCAAAGAGGCCTTCTTCCAAATATTTCTACCTTTTTGGAAACTGCCTCTGCTATTTCAGAAAATGAAGGCTCCTTGTTTCATCTGCTCCTTCACTAAATGTTTTGTGAACAGGTATTCTTTCATAATGCAGTTATAAGTTGGTAGTTGCATATCACTCATCTCACAAGGTACTTCAAATATGGCAGACATTCATATGTTCTCTAGTGAAATGTTTATATTTAGTATTTGATGCCATAATATTTTTAAGAAAAATTCACAATCACAAAATATCCTGTAACATCAAAAACAACTTATTATATAATTTATATATAATATATTTTATAAGTATATATAATAATTATATAAATATATAATATATTATATAAATAAACTAAAATTATATAATACATGATAACAAGCATTTTATAATAAAATCAAATTATCTCTATATAAATCACTTTAAAATAAAGTTTTATAATATTCCGATCATATTAAAAAACTCTCCGATCAACTGAGCGACTAGGCCTACTACCTAGAGAAGAGTGTTAACACACTGTTCTAAGACTCACAGAAAGAAATTCCTTCACACCAAAACTCTCCCCACAACCCTCCCCAAACCCTCCCCCACAACATTCAGTGTAGTCTCAACATGATCAGTTACTCTAAATTGTGTTAAGTTCAGCTCTCTTGTGGCAGCTGAACGATATAAGCATATGAAAAGGCATTCTTACAAAACGAATTCCTATCATTTAAGAATCTTAATCAAACTATTAGATAATTCTAAGATAAAATTTATAATAGTTTGACAAACCTAAAATAGAAAGCATTTTTCCTTTTTACACAAAATTGTGTTAACTTTAGCCCCCTGGTGGCAGCTGAGAATTTTAAAACAAATGAACTCATATTTCGGCAGCATATTCGTCCAGTAAATGCAACTTTTAATCACTATTAGAACTTCATACTAGAAAAAAAGTATTTTTCGCTCCACCCTAATATATAGATATATAATATATATAATAGATATATATATATATATATTAGATGATTTTTTCATTAGTTTCGTTCTCTCTCTCTCGTCTTGCGCGCGGATATCTCCTATACAAGCGTCGTTCTTTACGTTAATTATACTGCGTGTTTGCAGTTAAATGTATCTAATGTTACGGCATGCGGAGGGTGCCCCCCTTGGAGCATGGTTTCTGAGTATGTAGAAGAAGTACGGCATTGGAAGAGTGAG
>JAJOZX010008819.1:127500-177901 GCA_023014485.1 Bathynomus jamesi | reverse complement strand
AGGGTTGACAAAAGTAAATATACACCTTTTTTTTTTTATTTCCCCATAGTCTCCGATTTCATAATAAAAGTCAATAAATAACAGCAGCTTTATTGAATCAATATATTTAGAATCGCGTTGCTTTCCCCTTTGTGTTATGTAAAGCTCATAAACGTTCTGGTATTCCATTGATGAGCTTTGCCATTTGCTCTCAAGAAGAATCATCGTGGTGTCTATTTACTTTTGTCAAACCTCTATATACTATAAATAAGTTGTTTAAGATCATACGTAATAGCGTTTCTCCATTTGCGCATTTCTTTATTCAGCTTGTGGAGACATATTAATGGCGACTTTTAAGAAAGGAGAGACTTTGTTTTCTTTTTAAGTTGGTATTTTTTGAGATTTTTTACTGTTGATTTCTTTTTCATTCTCTTACAACTCCCCCCCACCCCCACCCCCACCCACACACAGATAAATTTCTATGTAAATTATGAATAATTTGTCAATATTTAATATTAATTCATTAAAACATATTGCAAACTTTGTTAATTTCCTCCTAATTCCTCCGTCTGAAACCTTTGTTAATGTTTCGTTAACGTTTTAATACAAAAACAATAGTATAAATACCGTTTACTTAAAATTTACTCTAAAAACGCTTCTTTCTCTGAATATTTTTCGGTAAACGCTGAAGAAAAACAAGCTAAAATATTATGTAAAAAATGTGTATATTTTATCTTTTTTTTTGTTTTTTTTTACTCGTTCCACAGATCAAATTGAAAGCGGCTTCTTTGTCGAAATAGCAAACATTTTCCCATAACAAAAGAAAAGCAGTATGCGAAATTCAAACAATAAAAGTTGAATGCTTCCAACATAATATTTATCATTTCACGCTCATACACACTTTTAGAGACTTAAGAGTATTGTCCTAATGGTCGGTAAAGCGCCTTTTTTAAGCGCGAATGAATATCTCGGAGAAAATAGAAGTCAATAAACTCACATTATGAGTTTGCGATAATAGAGACATATATACTCAATGCGTTCCATCCCAGTTGCCCTTACTCTAAAATTATAGGTTAGAATGGAATTTCATCAAAGTAATAATGCGCCCTAATTTCATTTTGAGGGGTTCGAAGTTAGAAACAGAGGCTAGAAGAGAGAAGCTAAGGAAAACACGAATCGATACACGTCGTTATCAGTCATGGATTGAGTACCTCGGGAACGATATAAAGGCCGGGGACTGAATCGGTAAATAACGATAAAACTCTATTTGAACTCATCTTTCGATCTTTATCCGAAAGCGTTCAGTTTCAATATTCTTACGACGATTCGTTATCAGTTAAAAATTAAACAAATGAGCAACGTTTATCGCCAGTCACTTTCTTTAACTCGTTTCATAGACATTTTTATTTCGAAGATCCTGACACGGCGCTCATTCAATATGTAAATTATTAACTATCCATAAAAACATTGTTACCGAATTAAGTTCATTTATGCTTTTTCTCGACTTTTAATATACAAAGGGTTGACAAAAGTAAATAGACTCCGCGATGATTGTCCTCAAGGACAAATGGCAAAGCTCATTAATGGAATGCCAAGAAAGAGCGTCAGTTTGGCATAATGCAAAGGGGAAAGCAACACGATTCTAAATATATTGATTCAATATATCTGTTATTATTTACTGACTTTTATTAGCAAATCAAAAATTATGTAAAAACCGAATATTTACTTTTGTAGACTGTATATATATATTTATAGTATTACTTGTCTTTGTTAAATGGATGTTGTCATTGATGGTTGCGTAACCTCTATACAGGAATACAAAACAAGAGAGAAATAAATTGCGCCGTTATGACGTTTTAATTATTTTGTTATTTTACTGAGGGAAAAAAAACATGATAGAGAGAAAGAAAGCGACTTTATTCGCCTTTCATAAAATATAAAACTTGTCATCTGAAATAAAGTCCCTGAATTACTTCATTTCAGTTATTAATATAGACTTAATATTGAGAGGATTAGAACTGCGATAAATAAAATCGTGGCGATGGAAATGTCAGTAAAAGACAGCAGAGAGAGAGAGAGAGAGAGAGAGAGAGAGAGAGAGTTACAAGTTACAAGGAAAAGAAGTACCTCAAAAGGCCTTGCGGCCCATACCGAGGAGGTACCAATGGCAACGGGAGCCAGGGAAAATTTTGTAAAAGTTTATTTTTCTTTCAACTATCCTAGCAGTAGTAGAAAACTGGATAGTAAAGTAGAAGGCTCTCTCCCCACCCTCCGCTCCCTCCCTGCCAGAGGCAGGTACGGAAAAAGGTTGAAGAAAATACCTTGACCCTGGAAAAGTAGCCAAGGAAATTTTACAGGAAAGTGGAGAATATATAAATAGCTCTATATTTAGCTTGCTCACAGAGACACCGAGCAAGCGAACTCCTGCAGAGTTTTCTGAGGTTTTAATCTTAAACTATGAGTGTGTTCAGTACTTTGTCTAGCCTATTTTTAAACAGATTACAATTTGACTGGAAACAACCTCTGAGGAAGTTGGTTCCAGATATTAACTATTTTATAGGAAAAGAAATTTCCGCAGACTGAGGTCCTAAATGTCTTTACACACTCAAATAGTGTGCAAGATTTCGTCTAACCTTTTCTTGAACTGATCCACAGAGGAACTGTTCACAACTTCCGAAGGTAACCTGTTCCATGTGTCACAGATCTTATACGTAAAGTAATTCCCACACACACTAGTCCTAAACCGTTTCAAATCCAACTTCCAACCGTTGTTGCGAGTTGGGTTATCATTTAAACTAAACATACTTCTAAAATCGACATCGTTGAACCCTCGTAAGAGCTTGAAAACCTCGATCAGTTGACCGCGCAGCCTCCGAGTTTCAAGCGAAAACAAGTTCAGGGCGCGTAACCGTCGATTGTAGCCCATATGCATAACGGAAGGGATTAACTTTGTGGCCCTCGCCTGCACTCGCTCCAGCCTCTCAATATCTTTCCTGAGGGTGGGCGACCAGAACTGCACAGCATACTCCAGGTACGGCCCGAACAAGGGAATTGTACAGTGAGAGCACAATCTCCTTGTTCCGAAACTGAAATTGCCTCCTGATATAACCCAATAGTTTCTGGGCTTTCTTTTCCACCTCTACACACTGTTTCGTAAACTTAAGGTCGCTGCTAATTAGCACACCCAAGTCCTTTTCTAAATCAGTCACCTCGATATTACTACCCAACATCGAGTAGTCTGACTTGGGATTGGCGTAGCCAATGTGCATCACTTTGCATTTACCCAAGTTAAACGGCATTTGCCATTTTTCGGACCACTCTCCTATCCTACCTAGGTCCGCACGCAGTTCCTCGATCGCTTCGGGCGTCCCAACATTGGCCCCAAGCTTGGTGTCATCAGCGAATTTGGCGATCCGACTGACGATGCCACCGTCGATATCATTTATGTAAATGGTAAACAACAGTGGCCCCAAAACGGAACCCTGAGGAACCCCACTAGTGACCGAGGCCCAACCCGAACTAGCCCCTTTAATTACCACCCTCTGCCGCCTATTCCTCAGCCAGTTTTCAATCCACCTACCTATTTCCCCACCGATACCCAGCGCGCGCACTTTCGCCATTAGCCGGCGGTGAGGTACCTTATCAAAGGCTTTCTGAAAGTCGAGATAAAGTATATCAATCGAGAGAGAGAGAGAGAGAGAGAGAGAGAGAGAGAGAGAGAGAGAGAGAGAGAGAGTTTATGGTGTAAATAAGAATACAGTTATTAAAGGAGACTTTGATTTTGAAACAGAAAAAGGGGTTACTTTAGAAGTAAAGAAGAAACTTAGATTTTTGCCAATCTGAAGATTTAATAAGCTTAAAATAATTACGGGTCATACAGTAATGTAAACTGTATAACCGCATTGTACAATGGTCACTATATAAAATTAGGAAAGTGTTTACAGCAGGTCATAATAACAAAATAAGAAATTAGAGATTTTTTACCTGTAATTTAAATTATATAAAATTTTCAAATGATGAAATTCTAAATTTTATATTAACAAGCCGCGCCTTCGGCTCCCTACCCTACGGGTAGGGCTTGTGATCACTTCGTGATCTTTAATTAACGCCACTCATCTTCATAGATCCAACCCTAACGGACGACTGAGCGAGATACATTAGCTCCACCCACTTTAGGAGAGTTAGCCAATCATAACAGGTGACTGAGCGAAAGAGATATTTGTTACTCCACTCAACGGATCAATGAAAGAAAGCCACCCCCAAACGGGTCGTGGGTGGCTTTTTTCATTGACACAATTCGGGGGTGGCTTCCTTTCATTGATCTGTAAGTTATTTAGGTAGGCAGGTAGGTTATTTAGGTTAGGTTAGGTTAAGTTGTGATATTTTAGTTAGTTTAAATGAAAATATCATGAATTAACCTAATCAATCATCAAGGGCATACAGTAATAAATAATAAACAATTCCTGATTAAGGTGTTTTTACTTACATTCTTTACTTTAGTGATTTTGAGGGGTGGCATTGTTTACTTGATCATTTTTTAGGGTGGCATTGTTTAATAGAAACTTTTGGGGGTGGCTTTCTTTCATTGATCCCGTTCAACTTCGCTTGAAACCGCGCAAAGTTTTTTATTTATAACTAGATTATTGTACATAAAAGTCTCTCTCTCTCTCTCTCTCTCTCCGATATATATATATCAGAGGGAACAGTAGGGGTGGCACCCAAATATGGTTCCTTTTGTAATGCAAATTGAATGCTTAGAAGAGCAACGGATGAAAGCTGAACACGAATGCCAGAATGCAACGATGTCGACATAAATTTATGATCAAGAGAAGACACTTTGGAAGTTCGCGAATGAAATACTCGTAAACTTTTATTCTGAACAGATGTCAGAAGCTATACTCTGTTTCTTGATGTTTTGTGTGAAATCTCTATGTGAAAAGTGAATGTAAATAGTTAAATGTACGAAGGAAGTCACTTGTCTCTCATACATACATATATATATATATATATGGGATGAATTTCACAATTAAACACGTGAAATGAATGAATGAATGATGCAAACCCACCAGGAAAAAGAAAAATGATACCAATGCCTTTCGTGTATTCAGAAGTACACCTCGTCTTTTTCCTTGTGGGTTTGCATCATATTATATACAGTATATATATATGAGATATGAACATTGCATGAAGAAGACTCTAGGAAAACTGTTCGACCACAGTATGGATTCGGAAATGTTGACATTATTTATATATACATATAATTTACCTGCTTTGAATAATTATATATTCGTAGAAGTTAAAATGATCATTTGATTAAAAAAAAATCCAATTGAAATTAAATTGAAGGTAATTTAATAAATTCTACTTAATTAATAGGAAAAATAAAATGTAATAATAACACTGGTATGCATATGAAATTTTTGTCTGCTGTGAGGGTTTTTTCAACTCATATTATATAATTCGACCATGCTGAATTCGAAAATGACATTGGTTTTCCTCAATCAGGTCAGGTTTTTTCTCTATTGGCCATTTATTATAAGTCCAATTTTATCCCCAAATTTATTGATTTTTTTAGCTTAAACACTGTAGATACGAGTAATATTATAAGAACACTCGTGAAAAATGAAACATGTGTGAATAAATACTTTTATTCATACAATGAATATGGAAAAAAGTTTATTGAGGAAGGAATGAAGTTTTTTTTGCTTTCCGTCTGTGTTTTTCTTCGGGCACGTCTCGCTTCAAACACCAGCAATAGTCCGCCAGCATATTGATATCCCAGTTTCCCTGGTACCTCTCTTCCATTATTTTGATATCTTGGTGAAATCGTTCACCCTGTTCCTCACTATAATCCCCGCAATTTTCAGGAAAATAGTCCAAGTGGGACCACAAAAAGTGCATTTTTATGGACATGCGCGACCCATGAGCTTTGAAAGCTTCCATCAAGTTTTCGACAACGGACTCGTATTCTGGACTTCTACGCTTGCCAAGAAAATCAGTGACAACTGATTTGAATGCCTGCCAGGCATTCTTCTCAGTTGGAGTCATTGCGTTTTCGAACTGAGTATCCTTGATCAAAGTTCGAATTTGAGGACCATCAAAAACCCCAGCATTTAGTTTAGCATCAGATATATGAGGAAATTTACTCTCGAGATATCGGAATGCTGAACCCTCCTTATTCATTGATTTGATGAAATTTTTCATCAAGCCCAGCTTAATATGAAGTGGTGGGAGCAAAATTTTTGTTGGTGGTACAAGGGGCACTGAAACGACATTATGCGACCCAGGTTCAAAATTCTCTCTGGATGCCCATTCACGCTGTGCATAGTGCTTCTCATCCGCTCGGCTATCCCATTTGCAGAGGAAACATGGGTATTTCGTGTATCCCCCTTGCATTCCCAATACAAATGCCACAATCTGAAAAAAAAATGAAAATATTTAAAGAATTTAGAGAATTTGTTCTATCAGATAAAAAAATCTATGCATTGGACTGTATCACTTCTGTGGGGAAGTTAAGTGTTCTTATACGCTCTCAAATAACCTTTGGAAAAAAACATAGTCAATAGCAATAGTTTACTTATGATATTAGTATTACCTTCAAATCTCCACAGATCCTCCAGTTATGTTGGTCGTATACGAGAGCATCCAGTAAAATTTTCATGTTATCGTAGCTCTCAGTAAGTTGTACGGAATGTGCTACAGGGACTGATGCAACCCTATTCCCAATGTTGAGAAGTACTGCTTTCAAACTTCGTTTAGACGAGTCTATAAATAGCCTCCATTCTGATGCGTTATATGGCAGGCCCAAAGATTCGATTAGCCCCTCAACATTGCAGCAGTATAAGGAAGAGGTATTTTCGTGCACTGCAAAAAACTTGCGGAATTCTTCCTCTCGTTTCCTATACCAGGAGAATGTTGTTCCCGGAGCCAGCAAGTTGTCCTCTCGAAGTCGTGAGCCCAAGATCTCGGCAGCTAATTTGGAAAGTCCTAAATCCCTGGTAAGATCATTAAGTTTGGCCTGGTTGAGAGGCCTCGGCTCATTTGAAGCGGTATTTTGAGGTATATACGACTGGGACTGGTCATTGGCATTGGTCATTGATTCATCATCAGAATCATCGAAGTCCAGGGTTTGAGGTGGGTCGCGTATTGGAATTCCAGGACCATGGGGTACAGGTCTCATAGCAGAAGGAATGTCAGGGTATACAACAATGTGTTTATTCTTCTTGTTAACTCCTGAAAATAGAAACACAGAAACATGGATATAAAACTTGCATATGAAATAGAAGAAGCATTCAGACAGTGGCGGCTCGTGAGGGAAGGCTGCGGTCTGTAAGATATGAAATAGGTCGATGGAGTCTGTATATTTTCTTTCTTTTTCATTCATATTGTCCCTTCGGGGACAATATGAATGAAAAAGAAAGAAAATATACAATCATTGTATATGTAAATGTAACTTGTATAACAATATGTATGTGTAAATGTATTTTCTATAACAATATGTATATGTAAATGTATGATTACCATTATGGTGAATATTATGCTATATATGGTGAATATTACATTATGGTGAATATTATGTCAAGTTTCATACGAGGATTTCAAAATATTTAAGAAAAATAAATTTATAAGCCCACCTTGGAGGTTTTTCATGCAGAAATAGCAATCTGTCACGTGATCCTTTCCTTCTCTCCAAATCATGGGAATTCCAAAAGGCAAAGATTTCGCTCTGCCTTTGCTCCATCTTCTCAAATTTTCAATGCACGTCTTGCAGCACATATGAGGGGCGAAATTTTTGTCCTGGTCCCCTAGCTTAATTCCAAAGTATGCTCTATACATTGTCTTCACAAATTTAGTGATTTGGGACTGGTTATTTGGCATGGTAACCGTCCCACATATGTAGCAGAATCTATTGGGATCATTTTTACACGCTCTATTCATTATGAAATATTTTATCTATATGCCTGAAAAGTAAAAAAAGATATTATACAAGTGAAACAAGTGATGATAGATGTTACTGTTCCAATTCCGCTTTGACAAAATCACGAAAAATTCTATTTTACTTATGAGGCCATAGCCAGATAACCTGAGCTGATTGAGAAAAACGGATTGCAGATTCGAAATCAGCAGGAAACACACTATAAGAATCACTTACAAAACCCTTGACAGCAAAATTGATGCATACCAGTGTAATTACTAAAAAGTAGAGTACAGCAAGGAAATAGTGGGTAGAAATAATATTCAGGAATATTACAGTTGCGACCACAAGTTCGTAATACACTTTTGAAGGATTATGATAAATGGCAAACCCATTTTCAAGGCATATTTTTATTTTAACATTTGGAATATAAATTAAAAAATCTATTATATATTGAGAACTTTATTAAGAACAGTAAGCGAAAGAATTAACATACGCAACATACTCAATTTCAACAAGCCTCCCATCATTACCGACCGTAGGCAGAGTTGTGATCTTTCGAAGTTAGCGTGAAAACGTCAAGTTCTTGGAAGATTATGGATTATGGATTTTTTAATTCTTTGTTTAAAGTCTTCTAAATCTTTAGGTTTAAATACATAGACATTAGTTTTAATTCTTTTAATGCTTTAAAATCGGGTGAGAGGGAAGCCCATGCAATGGGGCCACGGAGTCCAATTCACCTTTCCGCAAAGGTCTCGTCAAGGAAGGGTCGAACACTTAGAGCGAGTTGAGGTGAGGCACCGTCTTGCTGGAAGATCGAGTTTTTTGAAAGATTTCGATCTACATTTAGAACGAGGAAACTCTGAAGCATCTTCAGGTATGAGGTATCGGTGAAAGATAGGTCATCGAAAGAAAATAAGCCATAAATTTTTCATGGAGTAAGAGCACACTGCAAACATTATCCTTAGGGATGTCTCGCTTGTGTTCCTTCACTTCGTGGGGATTATCTCGGCCCTAAATTTCGCAGTAATATTTGCTAACTTTGCTCTTGACATGGAAAGTATCTTCGTCTGAGAAATATAACTGACCTAGAAATCCAGCTTTTCAGGAATCTGCCATGATCGTTCTCCAGATGTATTTGAACTAAAGTAGTTTTGTGTGGGTACAAATGAAGCTTACCTCGCAAAACATTAGGGACAGTCGACTTTGATATCCCCATTACAGAGGAAGTTTGATGTACAGGTTTCTGTGGGACTTCGCTCGAAATATTCATGGACACGTTCAATGTCTTCCAGGATAAATTATTATGAATTAAACCTACATTCTTAAACTTCTCCATCCATCTTTTAGTGACATTTTCGATGATTGATTCTTTCCATATTGTTATTACAGATTCATACTTACAGTAACTAACCTTCCCCTTTACAATCGATATTATTTCTTTTATAGTTTTAGTGTTGATATAAAGTAAATCCTCCATCGATGTCATACACTAAAATATATTTACAAGTTTGCTGTAAATATTTATGCTTAAAATGTTTTGGTATTTTCAATATTTATTTATTTTTATTTACATTTAAATCCGTAACGGGCCTTTATACACATCATATATACAGGGTGTTCTAAAATTACGTAGTAAACTTTTATATGAACGCAATATCCTAACAAAAATTATGCGATATTCAACAATTTTATTTCAAATACAGCGATAATAAGAAAAGCAATAATAATTGTTTATTTTTAGATGTTCAAAGTGTCTTCCTTCAACTTGAACACATTGTTCACAACGTCCGACTACTGATCGACAGACATATAAAAGTTTACTAGGTAATTTTAGAACACCCTGTGTATATATATTACCCAGGTAGCACACTTATATCGATATAATGATGAAGAAATATCGATGAATCCACTTTTTATTATTGAAACGATAGTGACGTGGCAGTTTCGAAATAACAATCAATCTAAATGATACAAACTTCGATATCTATATCGAAATGGGGTTCAAACTGAGTACTGATGTAAATTCTTTAGTCAGTAAATACAGAAAAAACAGTATATTTTCACCTTTGACGAAAATATATTTTAGGAATACTGATTGCACTTTATTTTAACAACATATTGTTGCATCAACAATACCAATAGTATTTTGTGAACTGTCACAAATATCAACTACATTCGAACAATACCAACCATGTTACCAGGATATATATATATTATATATATATATATATATATATATATATATAATCAATAGGAATATGAAAACAAGAGATACGACTCTCAACATTTATTGGCCAAACGTTTCGGTCCACTCAGGGGCCATCTTCAGTGACTAAATAGAAGCATCTAAAAATATTTTTTAGATGCTTCTATTTAGTCACTGAAGATGGCCCCTGAGTGGACCGAAACGTTTGGCCAATAAATGTTGAGAGTCGTATCTCTTGTTTTCATATTCCTATTGAGGATAAGGTTCCCGAAGAACACTTCTATCGTAACTATATATATATATATATATATATATATATATATATATATATATCGTCAAGGCTAAAAATTTAAAACACATTAAAAAGGTGATTACAAAAATAAAAAAAATTAATTTTTTTTTTTTTTTTAATTAAACAATTCGCACTGTTTTAGGTGAAAAAAAAATTGAACAAATAGAACAAAGTCTCACCGCACGAACGCGAGGAATGACAGATTGGATAAATGGAACAGAAAAACTATGTTTTCGGTTAATTGGTTGATTGCTAAGCAATGTCCAAAGGGAAGGCAGCAAAATGTTTGGATTAGCGAAGCAAAAGTTAAATTTAACAAACGGAAAAAGTTTAAATAATGTATTACTGTAATTCTTTTCTCAATAACGTTGAATGGGTTTCAACGCGCGGAACATACATGATGTTGGTACGCACATTATACCAACGAACAAGGTCAAACCAAAACATCAACGCGCTGGTGGCCAAACTTCCTCAAATCTCCGTGCAGCGGGCTGTCTACGGTTGGCTAGACTGGCAGTCGACGGCCTGTTGCGTGGCACGGTCAGAGTGCCGATCGGCTCCCGGGGCCGGACCTATTCTCAGCGTGCTATTTTTTCAATTACAGGGAACAATTGCGTGCTCCCCGAACTACTCTTACTCTCTGGCGACATTAAGACTAATCCAGGCCCCACTACAACTTACACATGTCACCATACACAAAGACATAGACACAATAGCACCATGAGACACATACAGAAGTATAATATTAACATATTACAGTACAACGTAGATGGCCTCACAAACAAAATCATGCAGCTTAGGGAATTCGTACACAAACAAAACATTCACATAGCACTTATACAAGAAACAAAACTAAAACGCACACACAAAACACCCACCATCCCTGACTTCACGGCGATCCGTCAAGATCGTACTGGGGGTAACGGGGGTGGACTCATCACTTACATACGTAAAAGCATTAGCTACACTGATGCTACCCAAAACATTACAAACACAATCCAAGCAGATAACACGATAGAAATACAGGCAGTTAACATTAAAACACGCGCAAAACACAACACCACACTAATCAACATTTACATCCCACCAGATAGTTCACCTCAGGTGCCAGCCAATTACAATCCACAGTTACACAATCTTGCCTCTCTCACTAATGTCATCTTAGGAGGAGACTTCAACGCCAAAGACACTAGTTGGTACCTGCACAACCAAAACAACACCAGAGGCGCCAACATAGCCACACAACTAAACAGCCTCTTCATTCTTAACAATACAGAAGAACATACACACATACCACATCAAGCAGGATACTCAAACTCCTCCCCAGACATAACGTTCTGTTCCCCCTCACTAGCAACACATACACAATGGAGAACAGAAAAACAACTGTCATCAGACCACCTGCCCATCATCATTACAACACATTCTACACTCTGCCCCAACAGCCTTAGGCACACTTACAGAAATTACAAGAAAGCTGATTGGGAACAGTTCAAAATACAGACTGAGGAACAATTCACCACATTAAACAGCACACCCATCATTAACATCGATACAACACTCAAGACATTTAATCAGATTATCAATAATGCAAACAAATACATACCCAAGGGCAACATTAGGAAATACAACCCAAATTACACTAGAGAAATAGCCCACCTCATAAGGCAACGTAACAACCTCAAATATAACACACAAACACCACACACAGAAGCCATAAAACAGCAGATACAACAGCTCAACACAGAAATAAACAACAAACTCAAAGAAAAACAAACAGAAACATTCAGGGAATTCATAACAACACTAAACCACTCCACAGATACATACAGGCTATACAAGACTATAAACAGCATTACCCACTCTAACAGCGGCATTCACACCTCACACGCGGCTATCTGTCGCAGCCAAAATAATATCCCAACATACACACAACAAGCTAACATTCTAGTTAATCACTACGCAAAGATAAGTCACTTAAACAGAGACAACAACCAGAAACATGCAGACAGACAAACAGCCAGACACAAGAAAACCTACAGACTCGACATGACCATTACACCCTTCAATACAGACCAGACCACCAAGATCATCAAAAACATTAAGAATTCGAAGGCTACTGGACCAGACAACATATCTAACATACACCTTAAACACTTGGGCCCACAAGGAATATTAGCTCTCACAAATATCAGCACATATTCATACCAACACTGTATTATTCCTGACATATGGAAACAAGGTAAAATTATTATACTACTCAAACCAAACAAAAATCCAACAGAACCAGCTTCCTATAGACCCATTACTTTACTATGCACACCTTCCAAAGTAACAGAAAGACTAATCTTACAAATCACCAACCCACACATACCACTATCGCCTACTCAACATGGATTCAGACCTCACCACTCAACCACGACATTACTCACTAACCTCACGCAGCACATCATGGATGGCATCAACTCCAGAAGACCAGCTCAACGTACACTATTAGCAACAATAGACATTAGTAAAGCATTTGATGCTATCCCACGCTTCCCTCTCATAAACAAAATACTCAACACAAACATGCACAATAACACCAAAAGGTGGCTGAGCAACTATCTCTCAGGAAGATACTCACATGTCACATTTAATGGCAAGTCATCCAAAAACAAGCTTTTTCCGAACGGGGTCCCTCAAGGCTCTGTTCTCTCACCAACACTCTTCAACTTATACATGCATGACATTCCAACACCCATAGATAACAAGCTTACCTTATCATCATATGCAGATGATATCACTCTAACATCCACCCACAACAACATCGACACCGCTACAAATAACCTACAAACATACATAAACAGTATACAAGACTGGCTCACACACAATAGACTCAAAGTAGCGCCCACAAAATCAACCATCACCTTGCTTACAAGCAACACAAAAGAACACCAGGTAATTCCACAGCTTACACTAAACAACATCAACATTCCACACACTCACAGAACCAAAATACTTGGTGTCACATACAACACATCATTATCTTTTGCAAACCACATTCAGGACATTAAAACCAAATGTACGTCAAGACTTAACACGCTTAGGGTACTAACAGGCACAAACTTTGGACACCAGCAGGAAACAACATCACTCATATACAAACAATATATTCGCTCAGTTATGGACTATGCTAGCCCATGCTGGGCACCCATTATCTCAAACACACACATAAACACCTTACAAACAATACAAAACAACGCACTTCGTATCATTACAGGATGCACTCAAACAACACCAATAGAACACCTGCACACAGAAACAAAAATACTAAAAGTTAGGGAACATTTAGACATGAGGGGAACACAATTCATGGCAGCAGCGACAACTAACCCACAACACCCTTGCCACTACATGTACAATCATGCACCAACACCTCGCACCATTAAGGTAACACCAGAGAGATATTATAACGAAATACTCCATTCCATACCACGCCCCACAGACATCACACAGTACAGAAAACACATACACACACATCTAACCCACAAAGCACTGACACGACTCGGTCCGAATGCGGTCCTAGGTGCGAAGCCGCCACCCATTAACAGGTCAGAGATCAGCCTGAGCAGATCGGATCGAGTTAACTTAGCACGATTCCGATGTGGACATCACCCAAACTTACGGACATATAAACACAGACTAGACAACTCCATAGACGACACCTGCCACCTGTGCCAAGACACACCACAAACAATTGAACACATTATGACGGACTGTACCGCTCTAGCACAACAACGAACACAACACAACATCACTAGTGCGCTGAACCTCTGGTCCACTCCGGAGAGGGCGATCGGTTACCTGCGTGCCGCCGGCTTGCTCGATCAGGGTGGGCTGATCGGCTAAACAACAACAACAACAACGAACAAGGTAATTTGATGAAGAATTTAGTAATGGGATAATTCGGAGGCAATAAGCGACAAGAATAGGACGTGAGGGTATATTTTGTTTGTGGATTTAAGACAGCCCGTACATGGTGCTAAAGGAGGAACCCGTAAAATAGAAAAAATTATAAACTTCTTCAGAGATAAATAGATTATTTTTTTACATTTTATAAGGTTCTGTTAATTTTATCTTCAGCACGAAATATAACTGTAAAGCGTGGAAGAATCAACTCTCCAAATTTACAATTGTCATTTAAAGTACACTAACCTTCATCAACATAATCAGTGCGGTTGAAAAAACAACTCCTTTAACCTTATCTGGATTACAAATAACTAGATTTTTGTTGTTGGTTGTTTTAACATATCCAAATCTTGTTCTCTAAACCAGTGGTCTCCAAACTTTTTTGATCACGCATCCTTTAATCAGCAAAAATAAATAACACGCACCCCTAATGAACATGAAGATTATATATATAATATATATATATATATATATATATATATATATATATATATATATACACAGTATATATATATATAGACACACACACACTGCGTTCCAAATTATTATGCAGATTACATTTTCTCCAATGTTTTCAAAGGTTTTTCCCCGATTTCAATGAAATTTGTAGCAAATAATCACTATATATAGCAGCGTTCATGGTATTCATTTCGATAAAATATTTTGATAATTAAAATAATTATCTCATTTTATTGAAAAATATGTAAAATATTGTGTTCCGAATTATTAAGCAAGTATTCTATTTACAGATCTAAATGGTGAAAATGGGTAAGAAGAAGGATTTAACACTAACTGAGAAAAGAAAAATAGTGAAATCACTCGCTGAAAATATAAAATCTATTGAAATTGCGAAGCAGTTTGGCAGAGCTTATCGAACTGTAAACAAGTTTGTAGCGGAGGGTACCAAACTGAGGCAGCGAAGTGATAAAAGAGCTATAAGAAAAGTGACAAGGCGGCAGATATCTGTAATCAAGCGCAAATTGCAAAGCATCCATTGTCCTCAAGTAAAGAGGTTTTTGAGCAGGCTGGCATACATAATGTACCAAGAACATCTCGATGTGGAATCCTCCAAACAATTGGTAAGACGTGTAAACCTACGATTCAGTCACCATTAACACCCAGGTACAAGAAGCAGCGTGTTGAATGGGCGCGTCAGTACGTGAAAACAGATTTTAATACTGTATTGTTCACCGATGAATGAAGAGCAACCCTTGAGGGACTTGATGTTTGGTCAAGAAGATGGATTGCTGAGAGTCAATTTCTACCATCGAGATTAAGACGCCAAGAAGATGGAGGTAGTGTCATGTTTTGGACAGGATTGATAGGCAATGAAGTAGCTGTCCCATACAGAGTGCCTGATGGTGTAAAAATGAATGCCCAGTCTTACACAAACTTTCTAAAAGAAAACCTCATTCCATGGTAGAGATTGACTCTTAGTAATCCATCTTCTTGACCAACCATCAGATCCCTCAAGGGTTGCTCTTCATTCATCGGTTAACAATACAGTATTAAAATATGTTTTCACGTACTGACGCGCCCATTCAACACGCTGCTTCTTGTACCTGGGTGTTAATGGTGACTGAATCGTAGGTTTACACGTCTTGCCAATTGTTTGGAGGATTCCACATCGAGATGTTCTTGGTACATTATGTATGCTAGCCTGCTCAAACACCTCTTTACTTGAGGACAATGGATGTTTTGCAATTTGCGCTTGATTACAGATATCTGCCGCCTTGTCACTTTTCTTATAGCTCCTTTATCACTTCGCTGCCTCAGTTTGGTACCCTCCGCTACAAACTTGTTTACAGTTCGATAAGCTCTGCCAAACTGCTTCGCAATTTCAATAGATTTTATATTTTCAGCGAGTAACTTCACTATTTTTCTTTTCTCAGTTAGTGTTAAATCCTTCTTCTTACCCATTTTCACCATTTAGATCTGTAAATAGAATACTTGCTTAATAATTCGGAACACAATATTTTACATATTTTTCAATAAAATGAGATAATTATTTTACTTATCAAAATATTTTATCGAAATGAATACCATGAATGCTGCTATATATAGTGATTATTTGCTACAAATTTCATTGAAATCAGGGAAAAACTTTTGAAAACATTGGAGAAAATGTAATCTGCTTAATAATTTGGAACAGTATATATACCTTTGGTTTGGTTAGCTTCCGCCCGAATTGTTCATTCTGACGAAGGTCAAGCTTTTCACTCCACCTTAGACCTACAGTTTAACGTGGAATCCGAACCACGCCCCATCAGCAGCCCAGCGTCTTAACCACTAGGCCACCTAGGGTACCCATTTATCTACCAACCACTTTCTTTATTGTGTGGAGGTGAGTGGGTGATGTTACTGTGTTGGGGGTGGTAGACTAGGGGAGTGAGTAAGGGTCAGTCGCTGGATAGTGGGTAGGAGGGGTACGGTTTTAAATGCGATGGAGCAGCTGGGAGTGAGTAAGGAAGAAGAGAATCGCTTCCGTTGAAAAGTGGTGGCCGTCGGCGAGTATGGATCGTAACCGGTCGGGTATGGGATCTTCGGTCGAGAGAGGGAAACACCTGCGACGAAGAGCAGACAACTTTGTGCATTCCACCAGGAGGTGTATGACAGTGATAGGGGTATGGCAGGTAGGGCAAAGTGGGGCTGGCGATTTCGCCATAAGGTGTCCGTGGGTGATGCGGGTGTGGCCTATGCGGAGACGGGCTAGGATTACCTCCTTATGGTGGGACCGGTGGAATGAGGAGGCCCAGTATCCTATTCGTGGCTTGATCATGTGGAGTTTATTTTGTGTGGCCTTGTCCCATTCGCTGCCATATGGAGCGGAATGGGAGCGGAAAGTCGGGAAGAAGTCGGGAAAGGGAGGGGTCGGGAGGAGGCCGGCAGTAAGCAGGCCGTCTTTGCTGTGCGATCCGCCGCCTCGTTACCCTGGATGCCGACATGAGCCGGGACCCAGCAGAAGGCGATTGTCTTGTGTTGGAGGGTCGTTAGACAGTGGAAGGTTTGCTGGATGGTACAGACGAGCGGGTGGGGGAGTTAAATCTTTCCAGGGAGAGGAGTGCACTTTGGGAATCCGAATAAATGACGAAGGAGCTGGCAGAGTGGGTGCGCACAATCGAGGGCCTCCGTAATGGCGAAAAGTTCCGCCGAAAAAACGGAGGCCTCGCGGGGCAGGCCGACGCCCCGGGAAAGCGGCTGGGACAGAATCACCGCTGAGGAGGCCACACCGGCTTCCGAGCGGGAACCATCCGTGTAAATGGCGACTGCGTCCGGGTGTTGGGTTGCGTGTTCGCGGAAGAGTGACCTGTATATCATGGCGCTCGTGGTAGTCTTCGGTAGGGTACACAGATCTTTGCAAAACTTGATAGGGGTGAGGATCCAAGGGGGGTAGATGCTGAATGAAATGGGGATAACTGAGGGGGCGGGCATGTTGAAAAGATCAAGGAAAGAGCGGACCGCTTCAGTGAAGTGCCAGCTCCGTCCCTGAGGTGGTAGTTCTGAAACCACCGTGCCCAGAAGCGAAGAAGGTAGCCTCTGTGCACGGAGGTATGTCTCATGAGGAGAAGACCCGTCGGAGGGCGAGAGGGAGATGATCGCACTCCACATGGAGGCTGGAGGCTGGGGAGGAGCGGAAGGCACCGGTGGCGAGGCGGAGGCCTCTATTAAGTACCGGGTCCAGGATACGGAGGCGGGCGGTGGAGGCTGAACCGTAAACTGCACTACCATAGTCCAGCTTCGACTGCACTATGGAAGTGTAAAGGCGAAGAAGAGAGCGTCGATCTGCACCCCATGTGGTGTGAGAGAGGTGATCCAGGAGAGCGAGGGGGCGTCGAAGGGATTGCTTTAGGTACTTGAGATGGGGAACCCAATTGAGCCGTCGGTCTAGGGTCATGCCCAGAAAACGCGTGGAGGGTACCACCTCAAGAGGCCTGCCGTATAATGTGACAGAGGGTAGAGGAAGGGCTGTGGGTCTTCTTCTACTGAAGACCATACACTTGGACTTAGGGATGGAGAGGCGGAAACCCACCGACGTCGCCCACCTTTCCACCCGGTAGATGGCGAGCTGCATCTGTCGTTGAACAACAGACGGTTCTCGCCCTGCGAAGTAGATTGCAAGGTCATCCGCATAAATGGAAGAGCGGATGTGGGTGGAAGGCATTGTGAGACCGTGTTCATCACGACGGAGAAGCAGAGAACACTGAGGATGCTTCCCTGTGGGACCCCGTCCTCCTGCACAAAGGTGTCAGAGAGGACTGAGCCCACCCGGACTTTAAAGGTCCGGGAAGAAAGGAAGCCCCTGATGAAGGTCGGCATGGCTCCGACGAGGCCCAGATGTCGGAGCTGACCGAGGATCATTGCTCGACGGGTGGTGTCATAGGCCTTCTGGATGTCAAAAAAATTGACAGTACGAACTGTCCATTGTCGAAGGCATCCTGTATGTCTCGGCTGAGAAGCAGGAGGGGATCAGTGGTGGAACGGAATTGTCTGAAGCCGGACTGGGTAGACGGGAAGGAATTGTTATGTTCAAGGACGAACGATAATCGCGTGGCAACCATTTTCTCGAGGATCTTGCAGGCACAACACGTCAGGGCGATTGGTCTGTAGTTTGTGGGGTCCAGGGAATCTTTGCCGGGTTTGGGGATAGGGATGACGTGGGCCTCCTTCCACCTAGAGGGGAAGGCGCCCTCTATCCATATGCGATTGTATAGATCCAGCAGGAAAATTTGTAAGGTAGAGTGGATGTGCTGGAGCATGCCGTACGGAATACCGTCCGGACCGGGACAAGGGGATCGTCGAGAGGCCAGTGCCGCCTGTAGTTCACGCATGGTAAACAATCGGTTGTAGGTGCTGTCTATGGACGGTGGAGAGGGGCTATCGTCAGGGGCGGGTACGGAATTGGCTGTAGAGGAAGAAACGGCGGCGAAGGTAGAAGCAAGGTGGTCTGCCACCGACTTGGGTTCACATAGGAGTCCGTCGTTAGTCCGGAGGACCGGGGGTCGGGAGGGGACATGTCGCCTCTCGACACCCCGCACCTTCTTCCAGATGGTAGCCGAAGGTGTGTTGGCGGTGATGCCGGACACAAAGGCACGCCAAGAGGTTCGGCGCGCTGTCTTCATTGTGCGGCGGGCGATGGCCCTGACCCGCTGCATCTCCGTGCGATGGATGGGGAGTCGCGTCCGGTAGAAGCGCCGAGTTGCCTTCTTCTTGGCGCGCACGGCCTCCGCGCACTCCGGGGTCCACCAAGGCACCCGTCGGGCGCGGGGGTAGGCGGAGGATTGTGGTACGCTAGTGCTTGCGGCCGCTAGAACGACGGACTCGAAGTATGCGATGCACTCGTCGATGGATGGGAAGTGGGCAGTTGTAAGGGTGGTATAGGTGTTGTCGCGGAAGCGGGCCCAATTCGCGTTGGGTAACCCACCTTACCGGTACCCGAACAGTCTGGTCGGGTCGATTAAGGGTGAGTTGTATGGGGAGATGGTCACTTCCATGGTCCTCTCGGAGGACTTGCCACGTGAAGTCTAGGAGGGCATCAGTTGAAACGAGGGACAGGTCTATACAGGATGGAGTGCAGGTGGTGGCATGGTAAATGTAGGAGAGCCATTGTTGAGGCACTCGAAGGAGAGTTCGGTCATGACGGATATCAGGGTTGGGGCCATATAGGTGGTGCGTGTGTCGCCCCACAAGGGGTGGCGACTATTGAAATCGCCCAGCAGTAGGAAGGGCCTGTCTATCCAGGGAGAGCCGGACGGCAGTCACCTGTAGTGGGGACCGGATGGAGAGGTTGTAGAAGGGGACTGCGTGGTGTACGAGGATGGCAGCTCCCCTTCGAGTGCAGGTAGGAGGCGGGGTGGCGGTGCAAAATAACCAGTAGGGCAGGGCATGGGCCTGGTCCCCAGGATTAGCTCCTGGAGACAGACACACCGGACGGGAAGTGGCAAGCAGGGAGGTAAGGCCTTCATAATTTGCGAATATTCCTCGACAGTTCCAGTGGACTATTGTGGTTTTCGGGGGATCCATTAGTTGATGAAGGGGGATGGGTAAAGGTGTAGGTGCTAGGAGGTTGGAGTATGAAGGGAGATCCGGAGTTCGCGAAATTGAAGGCTGGTCGGGAGCATGGCTGGCTATCTACCGTTCACCAGGGAAGGAATCGGTCGGCCTGTCGAACCCGCGGAGGTGCGGGATCGAGTCGGCCGAGCGAGACCGGAGGCGTGGATCACGGCAGGCAGAGGAACATCGTGGGCTGAGAGGGTCGGATGTGCTGTGACGGGCTTCTATGGTCGGACCAGGAGGGGGCACGGTAGCCCCAAAAGTGGCGCTACCCCGCCTGTCCGGGGTCTCATGGCGGACTCGAGGTGGTGATAAGGGGGTACCAAAAGGACCGGGCGGGTGGGAGGGAGGGCGTACAGGGTAGCTGACAAGGAGGGGCCGGGGATGTTGGGGGTAGGTACGATGGGGGTGGAAGGAGGTGAATCAGAGTGGTCTCGTGGAGGGGTGGAGAAAATGGCACCAGGAGGCAAGGGCAGATCCATAGACTCGTGGGCGTGGGCGCGGCCGAGCTTCCCTCGGTCACACCGTGCAGCTGCGCCAGGCCGCATCCACGGATCCTCGGGGGAGAGGATATTGTTCGGACTGGGTCCCGTCGTCCGGGGCGGGTCGTGGATCTCAGCCACTATTGTCAGAGTCTGTGGGGGTAGAGTGGTGGGACTTCTGCGATGGGGAGAGATGGACATATAGGCGTGGTGGCGGAGTGAGGTCCGAGCCGTCTTCTTGGTCCGAGGGGAAGAGGGAGAGAGACGTTGGGGCCGGAGGGTCCGGTGACACGCTCCGGCGTCTCCGCCTCGACGGCTTGCTCCGGGCGGCAGGTTCGGGCGTGTGCAGGGGGTACTGGGAAGGCGGGGTTTGAGGCGGATGGGACCTGGGTGTCCTGGTCCCAGACACCTGGGGAATTCGTGGCAGGTGAGGTGCGGGAAGAGGAATGGCGGGGGGACAGGAAACCGTCGGGTCCTGCGAGGGTTTTCTTTGAGGGGAACAGGGAGCAGTGGCTTGGGGGGGTTTCGGCGGCAGGCCAGGGCGGCGTGCCGAGATGATAGAGCCGAGAGCAGCGGCATAGGACACCCCCGGCCTCACCTCCCTACTCCGCACCCTGTCGCGTGCCTCACGGGGTCTAAGGAAGTCCGTCACCTGTAGGCCTCGGACCTCCTTCTCGAACCTGAAGAAAAGGCATTCTCGGGATGAAGAGGGGTGTGCGCCTTCACAGTTGGAACATTTGGGTGTATTGGGGCACCTGTCAGGGTGAGCGAGTCGTCCACAGTGAACACATAATTGATGCGGCTGTCGACAAGCGGAGCTAATGTGTCCGAATTTATTGCATTTGAAGCAACGGGTCGGGTCTGGGACGTATGGGCGGATAGAAAACTCGCATGAGGCGCGGTCTCCCATACCCCATACAATGCGGCCGGGGGCGATTAGTGTGTTGAAAGTAAGGAGCAGACGTGGGGTGGGGGAGGGGGTGCCACCCTGTCGGGATGTGAAACGATAGATCTTGGTGACTCCTTGGGGTGCGAGGTCCTCCAGGAGCTCATTCATTGCGACCGACAATAGGCGGGTGGCGTAAATAGTGCCCTGACTCTGGTTCAGGCGAGGGTGTGGGGAAACGGACACCGAGCATCCAAGGACCTCAGTGACGGAGAGTAGGGCTTTCGTCTCTGCGGCTGAGCGTGATTTTACGAGGAGGGAGCCATCCCTCTGTGGGCGTACGTCATAGCGGCTGGAGTTGCTGTGGTTCGGATCGCCTGGAACGTCCGTTCAGAGTTGTTCGGGAGGGACCCAGATGTAGGCCGAATCACCAGGAATTTGTGGATACTTGGGAGGGAGAGGGAGGCTGTAGAGTAGGGTGGATCGATTTTACATTTTTTTCGATTTCCATATTCTAATAGAGACAAAAATTGCGCATGCATGAGAAAATAGCCTCTGCAAAATCTTAGCTTAATAGGTAATCATCTTCTGCCCCCGGCAGAGCGATGAAAATCATATTTTAGTAGTCAAAAACGTATTTTTAAACCCTAGCCAAGAGTCATAAAATTTTGCGTGTGTGTTATTTCATGCCTAAGCAACGATATAAATGCTATGGGAAATATATAAGTGCATTATTTAAGACAAAGAGCCGATCTGAAAATATGTATAACTGAGTGTAGAGTCGAAATGGACTGGGATATTCAACGGTCGATAGGACGGCCGTGAATGCCGGCTCCCCCGTCCGCTGCGAGGCTCTCTCCGTGGGGAGGTGGGCTGGCGGCGGGTGAGGGGGGCATATGGGGAGAGCAAGAAGCCAGGTTGTGGGGGCAAGTCCTCGGTGGAACTTGACTTGCCCGAAGGTGGCTGAAGTGGGCTAGGGCAAGACCCCTGCTCCAGATAGTGTAGGTCCAAGGGCGTAGTCGAGGGACGGACTGGGGTCGGCAACGGAAAAGGAGAGTGCAAGCGTTCCGCTTCCACAGGGGGGTCAACCCCATTAGGTTGCGGTCTTCCAGTGGTAAAGGACTCGAGGGCCTGGTTGCCCACCACCCGAGTGTTGAGAGAAGGAGTAGTCCGGGAATGAGAAGCAGTAGTCGTAGGCCGAGGGGGAGAAGTGTCCATAACAAAACGAAAAAGAACTTCATCCCCCACGCACATCCAGCCACCACCGACTCCAACAAGGGAAAGGCGAAGTGTGGGCACACTTGGTCCCACCGCCGATAGATGTCACGCAGGGGAGATACTCCCGCACCCAGTCCCTGTGCCTGAAAGGCGGCCACTCTCATCCAACGCGCGGTGAAAAGTGGCAGGGACAGGGTTTGGGTTTGGTTGGAAAGCGACAAGGGTGCAGGGCAACCACCTCCCACACCCAAGGGCCAAGGAAAGGGTCAAAATCAAGGTCCAAAGAACAACGCCAAAAAAAAACAGGGAGAAGCCAGAAAGAATGGGTTAAAGGAGAAAGAAAGAAAAAGAAGCAGGAGATCAGCCGGGTCCCCAAACGGGCCCAATGGTCCACGAGGGCAGAGAAAGCCCTTACACCGAAGAAAGGTGTATTCCCACATTCGCCATAGAGGGACGCGCCCTATCGCTCCGGACAAAGCAAAGGGATATATATATATATATATATATATATATATATATATATATATATATATATATATATATATGTATATATATATATATATATATCCTTTCATTATTTACTAGTAACTCAATAGTATACAACAGAAATACGATAGGGTGAAGATATACTTACTAATATAATTTAATGAGAACAATGTGGCTAACTGTGCTTCATAATTTCTGAAAATCTTGGTTTGACACTTTGTGATACAGCGACGATTCGAAGGTCCGGTTCCAAGTTCAGTTTATTTCGATTCTTGGTTTTAATACCTATCATAGGAGAAAAAGACACCTCACACAGATATGTAGATCCAAATGGAAGGAGCGCATCGTTCGCTGCGCTTACTAAATCTGGGTACTCATTTTTTAATTCAATCCACCAATTGTGCACAGTTTTCTGTTGAAATTCGGTTCGTAAACTTGTATCGTCCGTAATGTCAATCAACTGTTATTTTACAAAATAATGCGGGATCTCGAATTGTGATATTTAGTTTGCTAAATTTTAATCGCAAGTAAGCGATATCGCGGATACTATCTCGCAAATTCCTAGGAATGACTGTGTGTTAGTGAGTATTTTCTTTCTCAGTCATCTTGAAATTCAAAAACTTTCTACGAAAAAACAATGATAAATCAGAATCATCAAATTTCCTTCGCACACCCCTTAGATCGTTAGGCGCACCCCATTTTGGAGACCACTGCTCTAAACAACGGAAACCAATGGGACAAACTGATAAGCGAAACGTAAGTTTGCTAAGCGAGACCTTGAATTAAATTACGAACTATTTCAGAATTTTTGGCTACAGGAAGTTCTCAAATGAAATTAAATAACGTTACAAACAGTAAGAAAAATTGTGAGTAGCTTGGCTTGAAATTTAGAATATTGAAATCCAAGCCTATCTGACAGATTATAAGAGGAATAATTAAATATAATATAATCAGGATTAACGAACCTAGGAATAGAAATGTATGACCTAAACTTGCTTAGTATATTTTAATGTACTGTTGTCTATTACAGTTTTAAGATAGATGAGGTTAAGCGAAGATGCACGTCACTTTACGTTATTAGAGCATAATTTAACATGATTTAGCTATATATACATGTATGAGGTTACCTGTAGTTTCAAGACTTTGTCTAGGTCCCTGCGTTTATTGCGTTTTTTCATATATATACAGGGCGTCCCAAAAAAATGTTTACACACTTTAAATACTTATAAAGGCAGTGTTTATTAAAATACATTTCATTTTCAAAATGTAGTAGAATCTACAGACATTATTTAATTGTTTTGTCAACGCCTGTTTTCAAACTGACGTCCGTTCTGGTCCAGGCACTGCTGATAACGCGAAGCAATGGAATCGCAAACATCACGAAACATTTCGTTTGGTATTTGTGTGCATTCTCGTTCAATGGCTGCTCTCAATTCAGCGACTGTTGCAGGTTTTATAGCGTAGACTTTGTCTTTTAAGTATCCCCATAAAAAAAGTCTAGTGGTGTGAGGTCTGGTGAACGCGGAGGGTATTCTACGAAACCCCTTCGTCCAATCCACATCCACATCGTGCCAAGTACCACTCGCAATACTCCACTCTTCGGTCCGGATCATCTTCATTAATAGCATGGACTAATCTTGGAATGTAACTTTTCCATTGGCAGCGCTTCAAAACGCGTTGGACAGACGATTCTGAAATTCCTACCTCACGACTCGCTTGCCGCACAGATTTTCTTGGACTTTGGTGATACGTTTCCAGTACTCTTTCTTGCTTTGTGGGGCTTGTCGATGTCCGTGGTCTTCCGGAACGCTTCTTGTGGACATTCTGAACAGTTCCATCGGCTTCAAACTTATCTCTAATTCGAGTGATGGTAAGTCGCGTTGGTGGATCTGTTTGAAACTCCCTCCTAAACTGTCTTTGCACTTCAACTGCGTTTTCACACTTCCAGTAGCATTTTAGAATGAATTTCCTTTGTTCAAAGCTTAGTCTGACTGCCATTATTAATTCTAATGGGTTTAACTTGGAAAGAAAGAAACATCAATTGAGCTATCAGCTGTTAAAGTGTGCATACATTTTTTTGGGACGCCCTGTATATATATATATACACACACAAAATACTAATATTCGCTTTTAGCAGTTCTTAAGTGGTTCATGGGAATGTGAGCTACAGTATATTTTACATAAAAGAATATATTCCTGACCACAAATACAGAACTAATGCAGACTCACATTTTCGACTTTATCTTTGAATGGACAATTACAATTTCAGAGTTTATAAATCAAGAATTGTTACTTTTATTACATTTTATTTAATTTTAAAATCGTTTATACAGAATATTCCTGAAATACAAGATCAATTGTGCTCCGTAAAATTACTGCGAAAGACGAGGGACATTCATGTAAAATACTGTAACGTCTTGTGTTCTGACAGGAGAGTACACTCTAAATCCTGTCCACTGTCTACTTTCAAATTGATAGTACAGTATAAATGAGCCTAAATGTAATCGGAAAATGATAAAGTATTTGAAGAGTACACTGTTAGTAGATAAAACATAGATCAAAATGGCTCACTCGTTCGTTTCTGGACAAGAAAGATCCCCTGAAGTATAAAAAACCCACAAAAAGTATACTTTTAAGAATTAAAGAAATTTTATATATTACTTTCCATGTATTTTCAATCTAAGAAACCTACTCTTTAAATACTCTGTATTCAAAGTAGATTTAGGCTCAGTTATACTCTCATTTTCAAAATAGACATAACGAACAAGATTTAGAGTGTAGGTATAAATTGGTACTGAAGGAGTCTTGTGTCATTTAAAATGTAACTTATCTCTGAAACACTTTGTAAACGATTCTGTAATAATATTTGAAAGTGTACATCTCTTATCGTGACAAGGTCATAAATATAGAGGAAATATTATAGGGATGAAGGATGCAGATGTGTAACCCACTGCTACTACAAAAGTACCTATAGATTCTTTTCAAACAACCCTGTATAAAGTGGATTAGATATAACTAGCAAAAGGTCGGCGCTACGCGCCGATTTTGCTAGATCTGCGGTGCTTCGGCTGAATTGTGGGCCTACGGCGTATTTTATTTTGAACATCAGTAGCCCTTTATCTGGATATCATTCCTATTCCTCTCACCTTGGACCTCAGTAATTGGGGTGCCTGCGGCCTTCCAGTTACTGGCAAACCAATTATTCATTCAATAAAACTACAGAAAAGAACGCAGCCATGAAAATCTAAAGCTTCACAAATCTTAATACAATGAACTCGGATTTGAAGCCTAAGATTTTCATGACTGCGTTCATTTCTATAGTTTTATTGACCAAATAACTGAACCGACAGTAATTGGGGGCCCTGCGGCCCGCCAAATCATAGTTTTCATTGTTTCGAGTGCATCAATAATATTGTTATAGTGTTCCATTAGTTGTGATAAGCATGATCTTCCTGACCGGAATCGATGTTGGTTATCATTTTTTTTCTGAGTTTCCCCATTAACCCCACCCCCTCCCCCATTACCCCACCCCTCTCCCCCAATACCCCCTCCCCAACCCCTCTCCCCCATTTACCCCCACCCTTCCCCAATTACCCCCAAGGGGGGAAGGGGGCTGGCACCTTGCAAAGAATTTACTTTAATTTTTTTTTGGTTACATATATACATGTATATCGCATCTATTTTTCTGAGTTTCCCCATTAACCCCACCCCCTCCCCCATTACCCCACCCCTCTCCCCCAATACCACCCCCCCACCCCCCTCCCCCATTATCCCACCCCTCTCCCCCAATACCACCTCCACCATTTACCCCACCATTTTTTTTTCTGAGTTTCCCCATTAACCCCACCCCCTCCTCCATTACCCCACCCCTCTCCCCCAATACCCCCTCCCCCACCCCTATCCCCCATTTACACCCACCCTTCCCCCATTACCCCCAAAGGGGGAAGGGGGCTGGCACCTTGCAAAGAATTTACTTTAATTTTTTTTTGGTTATACAGTGGACCTAGTTTTAGCCGTTTAAGGTGATAATGATTTAATTGTATGCAACGATTGATTAAGGCAATGACTGACTGATTACTTATTAATGAAAGGCTGGGTTAATAATTTATGATGTAATACAGTATCACCGATTGGAATGAATGGTTATTTGATTAGGTCCACCATACTATTGGAAGTGACCGAAATGGCAGCGAGGGTCACCAGCTTGATTTACGCCCAAGCAAATTAATGTTAAGGTTATAAAAGACACCTTATGTTTTTTGTAGTTTATTATGAAAATAAATCCGTTATTTTATTCACTGTGATATAACAAAGAATTGACAGTAATTAATTGGTAGTTTTACGTTATGCTTATGGCATAGGCTTAGCTAATAAGATGAAATGTTAATAGCTTAATTGATACGTAATAAATAATGTAATACTCATCGATGGTATGTAAATGGCATGCGACATGTAACATTGAATGGGCCTAGTAACTGATATAAAGAATGCACGTGCGTTTGGTACATTGAATGGAATACTTGACACTGATTAAGTAGGCTAAATGATTGCATGGATGCACATAGAATAATTGATGTCGCCTAATAATAATGGATTGAAATGCTTGCACAAATATCATTTATATATAAGAACATTATGTGATGTTAAATGATTACGTCAAGAGAATATTTAGTTAACACATAAATATATGAATTGAACATAATGACGGATGATACGCGGAATAACGGTATTGAATGACACTTGAATTGGATGACGGGCCTACTGCGTTCTTTCGCGAGAGTCAGTTGGAAACGCGTGATTACACACTTTGGGAGTATAGCCTACCGTTCGGCGGTAGGCTAATGTAGGCTTCAAGAGTACTTAGAATATGATGTACTTAGCTTATGGTGACGTAAACTTTGTGAAGGCGGGTTGAAGACGAACCTATACGCAGATTCTGGTGTCGTTGTCCGTTAAGCCTCTTGAGATGATGGATGATAGGCTTCGTTCGGAAACCTGAGGTGATGTTACTTCTCGAGGTGCAGGCTGGCCTTATGAGGTGCAGGTGTCGGCCTGGGATGCTGAATATATCTCGAGGAATGTAGAGAAACTTGAAGGCCGACCCGGCAAACCGCAGGCCTGAAGTGATTCCGGTTGGGCTTCGAAGGATTGCTTCTGCAGGTGGTCTGTAGATCTTACTTGATGATAACTGTAGGCCTTGAAGAAAGTAGCGGCCACGGCCCCTCGGCCAGGGGGCCGGAAAGCGGTTGGTGGACGTTCGATGATGAGCGTACGGGTGAGTGAGAGTGAGTATAAGTGGAAGCTCCTTTTATACCGTAGGCCTGTGACGTAGACTTCACGCCAATTCCTAAGACGCTTTGTCCACGGGTCTTTTAGTTGTTAACGGTTTTCGTTCGCTCCCATTGGGAAGAAATAGACGCTCTATTGTTTGACTCTTGCCCACGTGTTTTTTCCAAGTTCTTTGATGATAGCGTGGAAGTAAAGGATCTGTCTATTTGTTGGTCTATTTCTTGTCGATCCGCTACATATATATATCGCATCTATTTTTCTGAGTTTCCCCATTAACCCCACCCCCCCCTCCCCCATTACCCCACCCCTCCCCCATTTTTCTCAAAATTATGATTAAAAATGAAGAAATGGGAAGAACTGTACCCCTAAAAGGGGGGGGCAGGATTTATGTTCGGGAATTTTTTTTTAGCATGGGCACTGCAGAATAAAAAGACGCATCGAACAGTGAAAACCGCATTGTTCTACACCAATTGTAGCGACCTGTAGGTGTGCGCAAAAAAACTGTTACATATATATATAAGTATAAGGCTTCATTTCTGAAATAGTATATTAGACTAGCAAAAGGTCGGTGCTACGCGCCGATTTTGCTAGATCTGCGGTGCTTCGGCTGAATTGTGGGCCAAAGGCGTATTTTATTTTGAACATCAGTAGCCCTTTATCTGGATATCATTCCTATTCCTCTCACCTTGGGCCTCAGTAATTGGTGTGCCTGCGGCCTTCCAGTTACTGGCAAACCAATTATTCATTCAATAAAACTACAGAAAAGAACGCAGCCATGAAAATCTAAAGCTTCACAAATCTTAATACAATGAGCTCGGATTTGAAGCCTAAGATTTTCATGACTGCGTTCATTTCTATAGTTTTATGGCCCGCCAAATCATAGTTTTCATTGTTTCGAGTGCATCAATAATATTGTTATAGTGTTCCATTAGTTGTGATAAGCATGATCTTCCTGACCGGAATCGATGTTGGTTATCATTTTTTTTTCTGAGTTTCCCCATTAACCCCACCCTCTCCCCCATTACCCCACCCCTCCCCCATTTTGTGCCAAAATTATGATTAAAAATGAAGAAATGGGAAGAACTGTACCCCTAAAAGGGTGGGGGGCAGGATTTATGTTCGGGAATTTTTTTTAGCATGGGCACTGCACAATAAAAAGACGCATCGAATGGTGAAAACCGCATTGTTCTACACCAATTGTAGCGACCTGTAGGTGTGCGCAAAAAAACTGTTACATATATACAGCGTGTCCCAAAGAAATGTATACCCACTTTGTTCGATAATACCAGCTATGAGGATAATAAATATATTACTGTTTATATGTTTTTTAATAAAGAATTTTCTCCTGAATCTAAATATGTAATCATTTTAATTAAAAATTGAAGAACAAAAAAGTTACAGATGTTTAAATTAGAATTATTATTTTCGAGACTTCATGTGCGATATTTTCTAATATTTTTTTTTATGGCCTGGCCTGCCTTTTAACCGACTGTTTTGAGATACTTATGTTTAGTGCCTAGCTTAGCCTAGCCATTTCGTTCAGTTCTAATTAGGCAAGACTACAGTTTTGCTCTAACCTTATCTAACATCTTATAACTCTGCGACGTTTGTTCTTTTCTAACGACAATTTGAACACCTTAGATAAAGTGTCATTTAACCATGGAATTTGTAAATTTTTTGAATTAACTAATAATTACAACATTTATGCTTCAATATCAACACTAAACATAAGTATCTCAAAACAGTCGGTTAAAATATTAGAAAATATCGCACATGAAGTCTCGAAAATAATAATTATAATTTAAACATCTGTAACCTTTTTGTTTTTCAATTTTTAATAAAAATAATTACATATTTAGATTCAGGAGAAAATTCTTTATTAAAAAACATATAAAAAGTAATATATTTATTATCCTCATAGCTAGTATTATCGAACAAAGTGGGTATACATTTCTTTGGGACACGCTGTATATACAGTATAAGGCTTCATTTCTGAAATAGTATATTAGATGAAGGGGAATCCATGGAAGATCGTCATAGATCAGGAGGGGGACGACAACCCCCCCCCCCATAAAATTCAAGAAATAAAGAATGCTGAACCTTTCTGCAAGAAGTGCAAGAAGGCGACTACATAAAAATGGATTCACCACACATCATGAAAATAGAATCTTCTTTGAAGACGAGTATATAAACGAAGCTATGAACTTTTGGAATAGAGTACATTTTCGGGTGAAAAAAGTTTCAACTGTTACAAAAGATGGTCGGGTTCACTGGTGGCAACTGAGTATAGCGCTGAGAGGAAGGCCACATCACATTTGACTGAGCGCAAAAAGTTAGTTCCAAACCGACTGCAAGAAGAAATACCCGCAGGATGAGGAAGGACAAAACATTAATTAGGTTTTACTTTCAGTATGTTTATATATTTATTATTTATACACCTGTATTTTGACAATTTCGTTATTAAATAAAATTATTACGTGTTCCATTTCATTTTTTCCTCTTTGCGACTCCGATTATAACTTGAACTGACTTGAAAAAATGTATGCAAGTCACATTTCTTATTGTTAATTGACTCGACTTTTGTTAAGAACTATAAAAATGTTGTTTGCAATTGCCTTGAGTTTGACAGATACGGTAGCTTGGCTTAACCAATGAAATTAGTTTTTTTTTATTGTTTCTTTCTATTTATTTTGTATTTAATAGTATATAGCAAATAAGAAAATAATAATATATATACATCAGGGACGGCATTCGAAATTCATTTCTGTTCATGTACACTGACAATTAATTGAATTAGATTGAAATATACTCAATTTGGATCAACTTTTCCCAGGAAAATGTTGACTGAAAATAGAGCATTTTCAAAGCGATTAGTATTATAGAATTAAATCATAACACGAGTGTTCAAATTAGATCACATTACGGGTGGTCAACTACAGGGTGGCCACAAAGTCCATTTGTATAAAAAACAAGGGTAACAGATATGCTGTAATTTCACCGCAAAGGAACTTTGTGGCCACTCTGTAGTTCTTAATACTAAACCTGTTTAGTTTCTTAAGGTGCACCATTCACACCGTATTTGAATTATTCATTACTATACAGGCAATTTAGTGAAAAATACAAATTGAAACATTATCAATTGAAACCTACAATTATACTAGGAGTGGAGCTATAAAACTAATCGATTGATAGCAAGCCAAAATATTCGAATATGCGGCACCATCTATTGCAGGAAATGTCAGTTAAATTATAAGATAAGAAGCCGCTATGCGTTACATCAGGGAAAGTTTGCAAAGTTTTTAAGTATTTTTCCTACATATACTTATACAAAAATGTATAAAACTTTGGATACAAAATTATGTCACCACAAAATTAATGGACGTAATTTTGTGTCACGTTCAAAATTGTTGAAATTTTTGAAGCAGTTTTTAGGAATTGTTTCATCAGTAAATGAAATGAAACACGAATTCCAGCAAAACTAATGGGATCACCTGAAGATCAGGCTCCCCCCAGCCTCAATTACCAAATGATATCTTCGTTAAAACTAACGGAAATATCACGACTTAACCTAACCAATCGTCAAGGGCGTACAGTTGACCTAACCGGGTATTCAATTTAATTTATTATTGTATTTGGTACTGTAAAGCAAAAAACAAGAATACGTGGAGGCCCTGATCTTTAGGTGATCCAACTAATGTAATTTTATAAAGTTAGTTTCTTCTAAACTATATTCTGAACTATAGTTTCTTCCAAACTATATCCTAAACTATAGTTTCTTCTAAACTATAATCTAAACTATAATTTCTTCTAAACTATATCCTAAACTATAATTTCTTCTAAACTATATCCTAAACTATAGTTTCTTCTAAACTATATTCTAAACTATAGTTTCGGACCTTTTCCAGTTTGTGTACAGTTTTTCATATAATTTATTTTTGAGAATATTTTTGTTAAAACTAACGAAAATATCACGACTTAACCTAACCAATTATCAAGGGCGTACAGTTGATCTATTATTAATTATCAGTGGCGACTCGTGGTATAAATGTATGGGGGTGCGATTTCATAAAATTGTACGACAACACGAACTCACAATAGGCTACCGCGAATCCAACTGCCGCTCACAAGAGTACTTGTATTAACATATGCGGCTATGCCAGACGTACAATTCTAGTTAATTACAAATAAGTAATAATTTCAATAAAATACATATAAATGGCTTATATCATTATTACTGAAGTAACTATTAGTAAAAATAAAGTTGTTATTATAAAAAAAATTCGCGATTGTACTTATATTTTCATTACAACAGTAAAATATAATTTATATTTACTTGAGCGAAAAATCTATCGCTCCATTCGGCTGCAATATTATTTTGTATTCAAACAGCAGTACGCGCGCTGTTTGAAGCTATGCTATAAGTTTAGAATATTATGTACTGTATGAAGGCTTACTCAAAATGCCTCATGAATCATGATATGCCACATGAATTTTTAAAATATATTTCAAGAATATTTATTTTAATATCTTAAAATTAATATATTTTTTATCTGTTAAATTAATATTTATCGTTTCAAGCAAGGGGGAGCGACCGCTCCATCGCTCCTATACGCCAGTCGCCACTGTTAATTATAACATTGTTTGTTTCTGGAATAGTATTTACTATTTACTAATAGATCAACTGTACGCTCTTGATAATTGGTTAGGTTAAGTCGTGATATTTTCATAGTTTTAACAAAAATATTCTCAAAAATAAATTATATGAAAAACGGTACACAAACTGGAAAAGGTCCATAGTTTTTTCTAAACTATATTTATGGCACTCAGTGTGCAGATAACCATTTATTTAGAACACTTATGCATCAAATTTTAATGATATACCAAGATTCAAGAAAGTGATCGAGATGTGATCTAAATGAAGAAAACTATTCCACAAATGATGTAAATATGTTCTACACTCGAAAGCAAAAGTAAACATTTCGCTAAACGATAATTTGTTCCAATTTTGTAGTTATTTCAAGGGATAATTTGTCGACTTTTCGCTAATTATTTTGCTTAGGGTTGCCATACGTCCCGTATTTTACGGGACAGTCCCGCATTTGATCCAAAAATCCCGCGTCAAAATCCCGCGTTCAAAATGTCCCGCAAAAATATTTTTTAAGTACATTTTTTAGGGATGAATTGATTTAGAATTTCAATATTATGTATAATAATTTCAATTTATTCACGATGTTTAATTGTTAAATATTATTGTAATAAAAATTTTCTAATTTTGTTTGTTGTAACCGTTGAAGAAATGTAGGTTCAATTTGAAAAAAAATTTGGTCTTAAAAAAAACTCAGAAATTTCTTTGGCCCGAATGGGCATTTGAAAAATCTGGCAGCCCTAATTTTGCTGGACATTGGAGTGAACAGTGAACATTTCTATAAGATGTTTAGAGAAATGCTCAGGAACTTTACCTAAAGGTTATAAAAGTTATATTTTGTTACTATTATTAATAATATTTAAAAATTTCATTGTGAAAAGTGTTTATGCAATAAGTAGATATATAAATTTTGCCAATTAAAAATATCTGTAATAATAAAATTATAGTATATATGTTACAGTCATTGTAAAATTAGGCAATTTCTAAATTGACTGAAATTCAGGCAGTGTTAAATTAGTGATACACACAAAATCTAACCTAACCTAACCTAACCTAACCTTTCTGGTAATCCTGCATATGCATGCCTACTGGTATTTCCCAATATGTTGCCTAAAAATTCATGGCTAGGTTAGGTTTCATTGGGTATTAATTAAAGCGATTAATTAAATCGAGCATTTAACAAATTGCCTAAAATTACAGTAAATTTACAAATTTCCTGATTTTAGACATTGACTGTAACATATATATATATATATATATATATAGCAAAAGTTACCTGAAAATTTTTAAACTAAACTACAGTATTTTAATATATGAACTGAACCGAAGCTTTTCAAAATTTAGATTTTGCTCCTGTAATTTTAAACACTTCCTGTTTTTCCACTTAACAAATATGAGACCAATTATTTATTCAAAAATTTAATATGCAATCCGCGACAAAAATGTTGGTTGGCCGACCCTTTCTGACTGCATTAAAAGCAGCATTATATACCTCTGTTGTTAAGATTATTTACTTTTCAAACCACTTAAAAATATTGGTTTTATTTTTTATTAAATGAATATAAATTATTCAAATTATGGGAACCAAATTGAAATTACAAAAAGTTTATCAAATTATTTTTACTAAAAATAAATGAGAAGAGATTTAAAATCGCCTAAAATATATTTTTATAAAGAACAAATTCATTTTAAAAACTTTTGAGGCAATAAAAAATGTATTTATCACCTATTAGCTAAACAAATCTAAAAATTGACTAATGATACACAGATGGTTTGAAATAAGTGGGGAACTCCTCTAATAATATAAAATTTACTTCATATTATATATACACACACCCTTATTTTACAAAGAATAAAAGTAGGAAATATAATCTGATAATTACATAAGTATAAAAATTGAGCAATAATAAGGGGATGGTTTGACATAAACAATACGAACTAGGCGCAATTCTGCTTGTCAGGGTTAGAAAGTGCCACGTTGACATAGACATAGAGGTGGCGCTTTTTAACCCTGACACGCAAAATTATTCCAAGTAAATTTTTACTTTCCATAAAACTCATTAAAAATGAAAATGAAACTCTCAGGAGATAGAGTTTTAAAAATTAAAAATGATTTAATGAACAGTTGTAGTCAGGGCCGGATTAACCATTAGGCTAATAAAGCTATAGCCTTAGGCCCTCATATTTTTTTCGGTCCCCGAATTTAGACCATAATTTTTATATCATAAACCCTAAATCTTTGTCACAAGGTTAAGTAATATCATATTTGGTTGGTTGGTTAAGTAATATCATATATAACTTCATAATTATATCTTCAGAGGTGGAAAATAAGAATTTTAGTTAAGAGTTTTTTGTCATTATAACTGATGGTGTATTTTTTTATATAATTATGTATGATTTTTATCCGTGTTTTTCTGATTGGCTTAAAAGGGTTAATCCGTTTAAGTTAGCTGACAAATATTTAGGTAATAAAAAATTAAGACTTGCTTCGATTCCGTTCCAATCCAATACTCATATTTTCAGCCAGTTTTGGGTTGGCAGGGATTTTGAGAGTAATATGTTGCAATATGGTGAAGGTCTTTAACTAGGGCTGCCAGATTTTTCAAATGCCCATGCAGGACAAAATTTTTTCTGAGGTTTTTTTTTTAGACCAAATTTTTTTTCAAATTGAACCTAGATTTCTTCAACGGTTACAACAAACAAAATTAGAAAAAATTTATTACAATAATATTTAACAATTAAACATCGTGAATAAATTGAAATTATTATACATAATATTGAAATTCTAAATCAATTCATTCCTAAAAAATTTGCTTAAAAAATATTTTTTGCGGGACATTTTGAACGTGGGATTTTGACGCGGGATTTTGACGCGGGATTTTTCGATCAAATACGGGACGTCTGGCAATCCTATATTTAACCATATTGAGGGAACATATACAGAGGATTGACAAAAGTAAATAGACACCTGTTTTTCTATAGTTTTTGATTTGATAATACTGGACATTGTATCAATAAATAATACATAATAAGTCAATAAATAATAACAGATTTGTTGAATCAATATATTTATAATCGTGTTGCTTTCCCCTTTGCATAATGTAAAGTTGATAATTATACGTTTTGGCATTCGATTAATAAGCTTTGCCATTTATTCTTGAAGACAATCATCGTTGTGTCCATTTACGTTTGTCAACCCTCTGTATATTAACTCATTAGTGCCGCGAGGTATTTTCCGAGACTGAATAAAATCGTCTGGCGTTAGCCAGAACAAAATCAATAAAGTGACGCCGGCACTAATGGGTTAAAAATGTAAAATGAACTGGTCCGAAGGAAGGAGCATTGCTCGGGAGGAATATCGTGAAATAAAAACAAGAAGACCGAGTCCTCCTTGCCCTGTTTTACGAAGGATAACAGTCTAAAAAAATAAGCAAATTAAAATTTGCCACTTAGAAACCGAAGTAAAATTTCCGCGTAAACATTAAACATTATTAAGTTATGAAGCGAATCTTGCGTGTGTGTAATGTATAGTTGTGTAATGTAATAAATTTACGAAAGAGTTCTCACAAATACGTTCGAGCGTTGGCGCCTGATTGAAATTCCATGACACCCTTAATCAACATTCTTTTGAAGACGAACTTACTATACGCATAAGAACTGTACATTGATTTTAATATTTTGAAACTGGCTACAAAACTTGAAAATTCTTTATATAAATTATAAATAATAATAATAATAATAATAATAATGCAGCATAAATGTCTTTTTGTTTACATAAATTTTAAACACGAGTAACTATAGTATAAAAAATACATACACATTTTAATGAGACAAGCCTGATTCTTGAAATCAAAACTGTAGATATGAACTTATACCAGATTTTTAACAGTATCATTCGAAACTAAATATCTCGTGTTACTCCCACTGAAAACATCAGAATTGTACTTGTTATGATTTGTTAGGTGAGCAAGGTCTTCATTTGTTTACTGTTGTTGCTGCTGCTGCTGCTGCTCGATTCGAGGGTTTCCATCTCGTTTCACTCTTTCCACTCGGCTTCGTGGGTTCTCTTCCGCCCGAGGTATTTTTGCTGTCGCTGAGTTTGTTTATTCTCTTTGATGGCAACTTCAGATCGACACCAGACATGTGGCCTCTCCTGCCCTCATCCCTCTGAACTAGAAGGAACTGTTTGTCCACTTCGATCTTCATCGTCTTCGTGGGCGATGTGGTACAGCTTGTCGAGGCTCGACACGAAGGTGGCTTTGTTTGCAATTTGAGTGGCAGATGGGCGGGACTTGCTTTTCTTGAGTACTTACCACTCGGAATAGAGTTTCAGAAGATGCTTCACGAGCTCATGCTAATGGGCGGTGGAAATCCGAGCTTTCTTCCGTGCTCCGCCGCGCCATTCTTTTACGCTCGTCAGAATCGTACTTACAAGAGATGGTGCGGGTACTCACTGACATTTACCTTTTTAATATGTAGTTGCCATTTATCATAATACTGAAAAAAGTGTTACTAACTTGTGGTCGCAATTGTACCTTCAAGTAATGGTAGTTAAACTTGTGGAAACCTTTCCAAAGTACTCACCTCAGTGAATAGAACCTTTTAACCGAAACAATACTGATAAGTACATAAAAATTATTTTAATCGTAATAATGAATCAAAAGCTATACATTTTGCTAAAGGTATTGGATCTTTTCCGTTTGACTGCCGCCATTGAAACATAAGAGGTGAGTGCCCCCAGCCTTCTTTACTTAGCCTTATAAGGCTAACTAACGAAAATATCACGAACTAACCTAACCAATCGTTAGGTCAACTGTACGACCTTGACGATTGGTTAGGTTAGGTAGTGATATTTTTGTTAGTTAACCTTATAAAGCTAACTAAAGAAGGCTATGTTTCAATGGCGGCAGTCAAACGGAAAAGATCCAAGGTATTTTCGCGTTAATATAGCTAAAAATGGAAAGTAAATAAATTTTATATCAAGATTAACTGAACCATTACGTAAATTTATAGAACAGTGAAGGGTAATTTCTAATTCGCATACTTCAATCCATTTTAAGTTAACCATCGCATTCGTTCTATGGAAACGAGTAATTTTAATTCCTTTGAGTTATTTCATTCCAAACATGAGGAGAAAATGATTCAAATCTTGGTCACAAAAACTAAATAGCTTTTAAATAAATAACAAGCATTCGTTCCAAAAGTCTTAGTTTTTCACAAATGTGTGAACACTAATTTTTTTCATTGATTTTTAACTTGTTTCATGAAGTTTCTTACGTTTCCTCTCTTGCCTGTCTCATTTTGCACCTTAACTCTCTTGCTAGTGTCTCATTTTGTCCCTCATAGGGGCTTTTCGGTCTCTCCAAACGTCGTCTTTTCAGACTTTCCGTCTCTCGATCAGTCTCGGACCTTCCGAGTCTTTCTACTCTCGCTTCGTTTTTCTCTCAGTCCGTATCTTTCTTTTGTTCCTAAATGAATTTCACATGCGCGCACACACACACACACACACACACACGCACACACACACACACACACACACACACACATACATACATACATACATATATATTATTATTATATATATATATATATATTATATATATATATATATAATATATATATATATATATATATAGTTGTTCCTTTTTAAATTAAGTTTTATCTTCTTCCATCTGCTTTTGTTTTGGATCTATTTTTTGGCCCAAATGTTGCAACTAAAAAATGTACCCAAGACAGTCGTCTATATTTTTTCAACTTTGAAAAAGCTACTCGACTTCTAACACAATTTTGGAAAGGAGATACTCAGGTTATGATAGATGAATGTTTTTTCTTGATGTCTAGGGAGAATTTTTATTTTATACATTTAAGGAAAAGATTTTCTTTCCTCCGAGAGAGGAGAGTTATCTGTTTTTGTAAACAATTGATATATGAAAATTGTTTACCGTGTATCAAACGATCAAACTAGATTTTGTTGCGTTATCTCTTGCTTTCTGCATTACAAGTTTTTCAATAAAATTATATATATATATATATATATACATTTTAACTGCAAACAACACAGTATAATTAATGTAAAGAACGACGCTTGTGTAGAAGAGCGTTCCGCACAAGATGAGGAGGGAGAACGAACAAATGAAAAATGATGTACCACCCGGGAATCGAACCCGGGATCATCCGATTGCCGGTCAGATATGCTATCCACTACACCATGGACCTTGATCAATCAGAAGTCGTAATTCTCCTACATACGAGCAGAAACCAATGCCCTGAGGGGGCACATTCGCATGCCGTACATATATACATTTTAACTGCAAACAACAAACACAGTACAATTAATGTAAAGAACGACGCTTGTGTAGAAGAGCGTTCCGCACAAGATGAGGAGGGAGAACGAACAAATGAAAAATGGCTCTCATAAGTATTCGTACAGAGAAATATTTCAGTTATATTCGTCTTTATCTTTTGTACTATGCATTGTTATGAAAAATTTACCGTTCGTTTGGAAAAATTTAACAAACAAAAAATTAGTTCAAATCCAACATATAATGTAAAACATCAAAGAATTTGAGGGAAATAAGAAAGTTAAAATGCAAAAGTTTTAGTACATTTATTCATAAAATTATTTAATACTTTGTGTGCTTAAAGAAATTAAAGATTTTATCAGTAGTTGGATCTTTATTGATTAGAGACTGTTAGCAATTCTGTATTTTAGAATTTTTCTTTGAATCTTCATGAAAGATGGATGACTGTACAAGCCATTAATAAGCAATGGGTCGGCGTGGTAAAGTGCTGTCTACTCGTACAGATTTTAAGGGAGCTGTTACTGCTGCACCTGAGTCTGGAAAGAGTTATAGGAAGATAAGAGAAAAACTCCGAAATACATTTTCGACGGTTGGTGAAGTTATGAAGAAATGGCAGGGCTTTGGAAGAATCAAAACTGTACCAAGGTGTGAATGACCTTGCAAGATTTCAGAACGTACAGTTAGACGGATTGAAAGAATGGCTGCTGCGAATGCACGAGTGATTGCAGGTGATAGTTGTGAAATATTAAAAGTGTCTAAGTTCGATGCACATCCTTGTACTGTACATCATACATTGAGAAAGAGTGGTCTGCATGGAAGAGTTGCACGAAAAAAACCTCTGCTATGAAAAGAACATAAAGAAGCTCGTTAAAACTACGCCAAGGATCATCAAAATGATGGATTTGCATTCTGGAAGAAAGTTCTCTGGACAGACGAGACCAAAATTGAATTATTCAGAAACAACGAACAACGGTATGTTTGACAAACATCAAATACTGCATTCGAGAAAAACCATACTTCCTACGTTTAAACATAGTAGTAGTAGTTTGCTTCTTTGTAGATGCTTTAGTACTTCTGGTCCAGGAAAGATTGTTGTCAGCAATGGAGTTTTGAATTCGAAGAAATATCAGAAAAAGTTCAGAAGAAAATGTTTTGCCTTCAGTTCGGGAGTTGGAATGGGTCGCAATTGGGTACTGCAACAATATAATGATCCAAAACATAACAGTAAGAACACCATGAAATAGCTTCACCAAAAGAATTTCAAGCTTTTTGAGTGGTCCAGTCAAAGCCCACATCTCAATTTAATCGAGAATTTATAGTTTGATTTGAAAAAGCAGTCCGCAAGAGAAACCATTCGAATCTGAATGAAGTGCAACAATTTTCTTTAGAAGAATGGGCTAAAATTTCTACTAAAAGATGACGAAACTTTGTAGAAAAATACCCAAAACGAATCATTAAAGTCATTCGAGCAAAAGGTGGACACACAAAAGTATTGAATAATTTTGTAAGTAAGTGTACGAAAACCTCTGTATATTAACTTTTTTTTTTATTTTCTTCAAATTCTTAGATGTTTTACATTTTATGTTGGAGTTAAACTAATTTTTTCATTTGGTAAATTTTTCCAACCGAACGGTAAACTTTTCTTGACCATTCTGTGCATTGTACAAAAAATAAGAACGAATATAACTGGAGTATTTCTCTGTTTGAATACTTATGAGCGCCACTGTATATATACACACATATATGATATATATTATACATATATAGATATACACACGTAGACATACATATATCTATACATACATACATATACATACAGACGTATACACATATGCATGTATACCCATAAATACGTACCCGCATACATATATTCATGCATACCCATTATACATTCAGATAAATGGGACGGTAATGCCTTCATATACTTGCATGCCTTCATATACTTATACTTACATGCTTGCTAACGGCATAGAACTGCTATTAACAAGCAAATTTTATGTTTTATTGGCAGAATGGAGTTATATGGTATATCTTATTAGATAATGCAGAGTAGCGAAGTTATGTACACTAACTTTAAAGATATACAGACAAAAAGAGTAAAAGTACGTAGAGATTTATATGTTGTATGCTACAAACATATGTTTATAAATACATTCAGTATAGATATTCCTATGATTACACATTCATGTTTCACATAATTACATATACGAGTAGATAGTCAACTAAAGTTATACCTTCTTATTTATTGGGATATCAGACGCTAAAATATAATTAAATATCGAATAATTATATAATTAAATTTCGAATATTAATTACGTTCCTAAAAGAGTAACAACCTTAGATACCTTGACCTTGCATGTATTTGGTTTTACTTTACTATTTATTATTATTTTTTTGTTTTGCTACAGAGAAATATAGATTAACTTATTATTATGGAAATAAGAATGTATGTACAGGAATATAGTTTAATGGTTTTATTCAGTGGCTTGTATGATTTAATAAATTTGTCTTTTAGTTTTCTTTGGAAGATTTTTAATGTTCTATATTGTTTTATCTCTTGATCAAGGGTGTTCCAAAGGTTTGGTCCTGTGGGGAATAAGGATCTAGTCACACAATCTAGAGTGTAATAATTCGGTTTTCTGATGTACGTGTTTGTTGTCTTGTGTTAAAACTGTGTTGTGTTAAGGAAGCTAATATTTTGTTCTGAATGATTTCTGTGCAGTATTATGACCGATTTGATAAATATATGAGGCAATGTTTAGTTTGTAGATTTCTCCTAGTTTGAGAATTTTTAACGCGTGGAACGTTTGATCTCTACTTTCATTGTGCTTGTTTGATTTATAGATTTTTCTAATTATTCTTTTCTGGATTACCACCAATTGCTGTACCGAATATTGACGTGTGCTTCCGTAAGCACTAATGCAGTATTGTAGGTATGGGTCCAGCATGGTGAAGAATATGGATCTAAAAACCATTTTTGGGAGTGCTGCACCTGCTTTCGTAATTATGAATGAGACCTTGGTTAATTTGTTGCACAGATCTTCACTGTTAATACTAACACTAATAGACACTGTAATAGATAATAGATAACATCAATAGATAATATGACTGATAGTGTGATATAAAGAATAATATATTTGTATAATATACTTGTATAATATACGGATCACCTGAAGATCAGGGCCCCCAGCCTTCGTTAGTTAGTCTTACAAAGCTAACTAAAGAAGGCTGGGGGCCCCGATCTTCAGGTGATCCTAATATACTTGTATAATATACTTATATAACATACTTATATAATATACTTATATAATATACTTGTACTGTATAATATATTTGTATAATATATTTGTATAACGCTGAATATAAATATTTTAAATATTGCATGCAGTAAAGTCTCTGGATAATTTTTATTTCTGCATGAGGTAATGAAGGTAGCTGGGAATTAAGGGTGATTATATTGCTCATAAATTACCTTTGATTATTAATAAAAGCAAATGCAAAGCAAAGATTTATATATTTCTGAAGTTAAACCATATACTGTATGTGGCTTCATTTTGCTCATGAATATATAAACTATTTTAAATATAAATTTTAACTTTTATTTCTTTTCCTCTTATTTATTCAGGGAGTGGGAATGGAGAGTAATTCTTATTATTCTTTTATTTTTACTTTGGTTTATTACTAAAAGGAGAGTGTGTTAGAAGGCTATTTCAATCATAAGGGTATTTAAGGGTACGAATAATTGAAATTTTTAAAAATATTTTAATTATTTTTTCAGCATACTTTTTTCCGCGACTTTGCGCGTGCGCATGTTTGAACGTGTCTGTATTTTACGATAGATACAACGTATTTAATGATATGTCTGATATTAAGTTACCATGCTGTCATTAAATGAATGTAATGTTATAGATGGTTAAATTTTAATTAAATGTAACTTTCTTGTTTACAAGAATTTTTGTTTTGGTATTTACATCCATTAAATACCGTAGTGTGTAAGTAGGGCCACATAAATACTGTTTTTTTTAAATTTTTCAGCTGGTCTTAATTGATACAATTCATAATGTTGTTTTGTATTGTTGTTATATTTGTCTGATTCTTATGTCTTCCATTCAGTCAAACCCTACTGCAAAAAACGTCCCCAAACCGTCTATGGAGCTTCCTTGCACGAACCCATTTCTGTTACGTGCGAAGTGGAGGCTCAACCAGGACCAGTAAAGTTTAGATGGACTTTCAACAACACATCAGAACATCTTCCCATATCATCTTCTGCAGTACTGTCCGAAGTACGTTAATTTTAATATTATAAGTCTGTTAATTTTTGGATAATAAAGGGAGACTTATTTAAAAATAAATTTCTTTCCTGAAAAACCCAATCTATCAAAGCGGATGAATAGAAACATCTAAAGAGAACTAGACTCCTAATCTCTGTAACTAATTATTTATCATACCACTAACAAACATTTGAGATTTGACGAAAGTTTTTTTTTTTTTTTACTTGAACTATGAATTCTAGTTTCTACTTACATTGTTTACGACGAAATGAAACTTACAAAGAAGATGGAATCTTTGTTATTCATTTGAATTTTTATCCTTAGTTTCTCGCATTTCTCCCTTAAAATAGAAGAAAGTAAGAAACTATTTTATATAACCCCCTTTTCAGGCTTTCATTAAGAGCTGAAAAGTGAGCACAGCTCTATTTTGTGCTGCTTTTGTTATATATTTCTAGCTTTAATATCGTATTTTAATTCAAGAATATTCTCATGAATAGGGTGGAGAATACTGTAAAAAGGACAATAGTTTATTTCTACAAAGATTATTATAAGAAAAATAGAAAGTAATATCACTATTCTTCTACTGTTTACCTTTTTGATAACAGTAATAAAATTTGAACCAATTTTTATTAGTCTCGTCGTGTTCCTGTAGATTAAATTTAACTATTCCATGTACAGTATATATACACACACACACACACCTTTCGGTGCTACTGTAGTATGCGGTCTACCGTTAAGTTTCTACTGTAGTATGCGGTCTACCGTTAAGTTTCTACTGTAGTATGCGGTCTACCGTTCAAAATATTTAAAAGGAATTGAAAATGAATTGAAAGGAATTATAATTTAATTTACACAATTAAGGAATTATTAAAGAAGTTAAACATACTACTACCGCATACTTAACGGTAGACCGCATACTACAGTACGCCCTTGATGATTGGTTAGGTTAAGTCGTGATATTTTCGTTAGTTTTAACGAAAATATCACGACTTAACCTAACCAATCGTCAAGGGCGTACAATTAACCTAATAATAAAATAATAAGAAGATAAGAAGCTATAATTAAAAGGTAGACCGCCGAATCTTAGGTAGACCGCATACTACAGTAGCACCCACCTTTCAACCTTTCAAATGTTCCGTGCGATGATTCCTCATTTCACGAAAGTCAAGCTTGTAGCTCGTTGCCACTCCTATCCGCTCGTTGTTACTCCTATCCGTTTTATACATACACACACACATATATAATATATATATATATATAATATATATATATAAATATATATATATGGCTGTATCATTTTCCGAAAGTTTTACTTCCGGAAAATAATTAAGGATTACATTTGAACTTTAAGCCGAAGCGATGCGTGCAGCCAAGCCATTTTGACCTTTGCGTGATATTCCTGTGCAAAATTAAGTGATACTTAAGTTCAGAGAAGTCTTTTCTATAATAATTTAATGAGGACAAGTTTAAATAATAATCAGTGAAGGCGGCGTTATTATTTCAAAGGAAACTACAGCTGTATTTATATTGAATTTTTTTCTGTATTTCTAAATAAATCTTGGCAGTCATACAATCACGTCTTCTCGAGACTTTTTACCATTTAAAGGAAATAAATGTTATCAATTCCCTTTATATTGCTAAATTTACAAATGGTAAATGTACTTAGTAATATCATTCTATAATGAGGTAATGGTATACCACAGACGAAGTAGCTCCGGAAGGACTTCGTAATTAATGCAAAAAACTTCACTTTTTTCTACGTGAAGGTCAAAATATGATAATAAAAACCCACCCTAATAGACAGAGTTTATTTCCACAACAGTTTCGATGCCCACTGTTGTGGAAATAAATTCTCTCTATTAGAGTAGGTTTTTATTATCAGACTTCGTAATTCTTTCTCTCGTTATCCAATGGTGACCTTTTCTTGGAAAATAAAACCATGAATTCTCTTTTCCATTGCTCTTAGAATGTACCTCGTACCTTATACCTTGTATCTCAGGAAGTTCTTTATCGCACCCCCTACAACGTCTGAGCTTAAAAATAATGCTCGAAAAATGAAGCTACTATGATAATTTCAATTTAAGTTAAAGAAAACTTCATTTATTCGTTCCGAAAGGAAGATAAAACAGATAAATTCTTTTATTTGCGGCATAAAATGTACTTTATTTATTTATAGGAAGAAAGTGGTAATCATGAAATTACTGCATTATTATTATTATTATTATTATTATTATTATTATTATTATTATTGATATAATAATATTATATATAAAAGCGCTATTAGCTTGTTTGATATTTCTATTCATCAGATGGAGTTCTTTAAGAGTCGTTCATAGGATTTCTGTTTAATGCCCTAATTATTTTCTTAAGGATTTCACCTCTACTGCTGTTTACGTCCCGAAGGAAGAGACCGACTATGGCACCATTCTCTGCTGGGCTTTTAATTCGATCGGGGAACAGAAATCGCCATGCGCATTTTCAGTTATACCGGCAGGTAAATGAAGCACATTGCATGTTTCAGATACACACATGCACATACACACACACACTTGCTATGTATGACATGGTCATACAAAAGTCCTTCAATCTGGTCATGCAAAGGTCATTCAACCTGGTCGAAGCATGTGTTTTGGCTCTTATAATGCATGAGAATTTAAACATATTTAAATAGACCCGTACGATACTATACAGGGAGTTGACAAAAGTAAATAGACACCTTTGGTTTTTTTTTTCCATTTTTTTATTTCATAATAAAAGTTAATAAATGACAACAAATTTATTGAATAAATATATTTAGAATCGTGTTGCTATCCCCTTTGTATTATGTAAAGCTAATAAACGTTCTGGTATTCCATTGATGAGCTTTGCCCATTGATCTTGAAGACAATCATCGCGGTGTCTCTTTACTTCTGTTAACTCTCACACGCCAAAGTTTTTATTATTTTATTTTATTATTGCATTACAGTCTTATTTTATAATTTTTTAAATTTTGTTTTCTTTCATGCTCTAATCTTGTTACAATTTGTGGTGGTTTTGTGGACTGAAAAGGTAGTTTAATTCTTAATCCACTGTGTCTGAAAGCGTTAATTCACTGCATATTTATGGGTGACAAAACTCTACGGGAAATGATACGAACATTTAACTTACTTTTTTTTTTGAGTTTTAAAACTCCCCCGAGATTTCTGTTAAAAAGTATTAAAAAATTATTATTACGTCCGTACAAGAGTTTAATATACAAAAATTACATTTAATGATATCTGTATGCAATTTAAACTATCTTCCTTGTACGTGTTAGACGTGTTAGACGATATATATATATATATATATATATATATATATATATATATATATATATATATATATATAATATATATCATTTTTCATCAGTATTTCATTGTATGAAAAGGCTGTAGATGCACAAAGTACGATGAATCTATACAAGTTTCATCAACGAAACATTGAAAAAACACTATTATTATTCTAACTTAACTAACGTAATCTATGCTAACCTAAGTTAATCTAACCGAGCCTAACGTAGCCCGCGGCACACTTGTTAATACAATATTGCGCAGCTGAGAAAGGTCAGGGCATTGTCACCATATAGTAAAAGAATTGTTTTATTTTGTGTTCTAGTTACGTCATCAACTGATGCTTATTTTTTGTTTCCAAATCCAGGATTACTTTTAATTAATGTAAACCTTAATTACGTTTTATTTCCATGTACTGTGTTGATGTTGTAAACCTTTTAATTTACCAATTAACGAATATTTATGCAAAATAAAACATTGATGGAAGGGAAGCTGATGGTGGTAATGCTCTCAATTTTATCTCTCTCTCTCTCTCTCTCTCTCTCTCTCTCTCTCTCTCTCCTCTCTCTCTATATATATATATATATATATATATATATATATATATATATATTTTTTTTTTTTTTATTTATTTTTTTTTTTTTTGAGGGTTGACAAAGGTAAAAAAATACTTTCAGTGTTGCCATAGTTTTTGATTGGACAATAAAAGTGAATAAATAATAACAAATTTATTGAATCAATACATTTAGAATCGTGTTGCTTTCCCCTTTGCATTATGTAAAGCTGCTGACACACTTTTTGACATTCCATTGATGAGCTTTGTCATTTGTTTTTGAGGACAATCATTGTGGGGTTTATTTAATTTTGCCAACCCTCTGTGTATATATACACACTACCTCTCATAAGTCTGACACTTTATGTAATTCTGCACAAGAAAACAAACCCCCAAAAAGGTCACTTTATTTCTAGTTTAATACACGAATTAGATTATAATATAGGAGACACAGTATAAATAAATTATATAAAATGACTATTGACTTGAAAAACAGGCCAGTATTCAATAATTAGTGTAAGGCCCTCAAGCCGAGCACGGATGGTGGCTTCGCATCTGGAACGCAGTGAATCAAACGGAGGTTCCAGCTTTTCCGTAGGAATTGCTTGCCATTTGGAATGAACAATGCAACAGGGGTCCTTTAGGCTTAATGAGCTTTTCAAACATCATTTCTCAATTGTTTCCACAAATGTTGAATGGGTTGAGTACCGCAGTGTGTGCGTATGTTCTGCGTTGTTGTCATGATGGATAATGAATCTCCTCCCAGTTTAACGAATGCTGAACAGAAATTATGTTGTAGTGAGTCTTATTCCTGTTCCCAACGACTTTTACGAGATTACTTACATTAGCTAAACTAAAGGAACCCCAAACCATAATGGAACCACCACCACCATGGTTCACAGTCTTACTAGTACAGTTAGAGTGAACTGTTTTATAGTTATTTCCTCTCGCAAACTTACGCTTTTCACTTGGAAAAAGTCCAAATTTGTCTCATTACTCCACAGAACATTCTTCGATTCATCACACTACTTTTCATATTTCTCTGAGAACTCAGAACCCTTTCCTTACTCACATCACTAATACATGGATTTTCCTTTGCCTGGCTTTGGTCATTGAAGCCCACCTTCTCCAAGCCTTCTTTTCCTAGTGGACGTGCTTAAAGTGATTGTGCTGAGAAACGTTTGCACTTAGTTTTGGAATTGTTTTAAAGCGATTTAGTAAAAGAAGTCTTTGAATAATGCGATTTTACCTTGTAATAGTTAATCTAAACTGCGATTTTCCCTCTTTGAACTTCTCTTTTGAGTATTTTAAGCTCTATTATAATTTTTCTTTGGTTGTTGCGTTGTTTGTGGAGAGTGAATATCTGAGTTCTTAATGCATTCGTTAACAGTGTTCATTTCGTGGTGCAGAGAATCATGAGACATTTTCCTAGAATATTCTAGAATGAAGATAACCTAACCATAAATCAAGTAATATTTTACATTTTTTTAGAAGGTCTGATATCGGACAGGTATTAAAACAAGAAAGCAGGCATTATAAATTATATACAGGAAATGTAAGGATCCTATGAGACTTACACAATTGCTGAAATTATAGGCTGTATAAAAGACACTCTAGCCGGCTGCCCAGACCATATATATGAGTGTTAATGCAAATACAGCTAGTTTTGAGGGTTATTTCTCGCACAAAAGAATAATTTATGGCAGGATATGGTAATAAGAATTTGTTATGCAAGGGAAACCACCAAACATGACTGTATCGTTCATTGAAGCTAAAACCTAAATGAAAACTCTTTATGGTAGGTGAAAATGAAACCAGAGACCTATATGTCTGACCGTAATGACAGTCAGACCGCGAATGAAAATATTTTTTACTGTATTTTATTATTATTCTATTCTTATTATTCCGCTGTATTTTTCCATCTTTTCAACTGTAACTCTTTAGGTTCTATGTACGAAATAGAGATTTGACTCAGGCTTATGATCGGTAATATATATATATATATATATATATATATATATATATATATATATATATATATATATATATATACATTTAACTAAAACTGCAACACGCAGTATAATTAACGTAAAGAACGACGCTTGTATAGGAGATATTCCGCGCAAGATGAGAGAGAGAGAACGAAACGAATGAAAAAATGAGGTAACCACCCGGGTTTCTGCGAGTATGTAGAAGAATTACGACATTTGGAAGAGAGGCCCATGGTGTATGGTTATCATATCTGACCGGCAATCGGAAGATCCCGGGTTCGTTTCCCGGTGGTTACCTCATTTTTTAATTTGTTTCGTTCTCTCTCTCTCATCTTGCGCGGAATATCTCCTATACAAGCGTCGTTCTTTACGTTATATATATATATATATATATATATATATATATATATATATACACTGTATATGTAGGATGAATTTCGCAATTAAACACGTGAAATAAATAAATGATGCCCACCACAAGGAATATGTAAAAGCGATTCCAAGGCCTTTGGTGTATTCAACAGTACACCTCATTCTCGGACGAGGTGCTCTGTTGAATACACGAAAGGCTTT